>VXAA01001529.1:1261287-1275329 GCA_013399115.1 Anseranas semipalmata | reverse complement strand
AAAAAACACAACAAAACACACACATTAACCCAATGTTATTCTGACAGTTTGCTAACACTGGCTTTCTCTTAGAGGAGATCGACTTTCAATCAGTTCTAATGCTTTCCCCCCTCTTTTCTTGTTTATTTTTATTTGAACATTGATCTGTAACATCTGAACAATCTTGAGATGCCTATCTTTGTGTAACTTCACTGTGTTTCTTCTGTTTTTAATTTTAAATTTTGTTGTTGGTGGGTTTGTTTTGTTTTTTTAATGGTGTCCTGATTTGGTTTGTTACAGCTTTGGTAATGTATGTGTGGTTGTGCTATATTGGTAAAGTTAAGCAAGTTATTTCCTGCCATTTTCCTTTTCAGTTTTTTTTTTTTTTTCCCCCCGTTAGCTTTGCTTTGCTCTTGTACCCTCAGATCTTGTGGATCCACCATTCCCGGCCCATTTTGTAGACCTTCCTACCACTGCAACCAAAGACTGTCATTTTCAGTCCTGATTACATTTTCCAATCTCTATTTTTGATTTCCATTTTACTTTCGATGTTTTTCATTCGCATCAAAGATGACGAGACAGAATCTACAGAAACATCTATCCTGAAAAGCCATCTGGTTAATGAAGTTCCTGTACTAGCCAGTCCAGACTTGTTGTCTGAAGTTTCTGAGATGAAACAAGATTTGATCAAAATGACTGCCATCTTGACAACTGATAAATCAGGCTCAATTAAAGTGAAAGATCTTGGAAAACCCACTGAAGAAGAGCCAGGAGAGCCTTTTGAAATAGTTGAAAAGGTGAAAGAAGACTTAGAAAAAGTAAATGAAATTCTTAGAGGTGGGTCCTATACCAAAGAAGAAGATGTTATGCAGAAGTCCCTTTCCAGACAAGACTTCGTGGAAGAAGAATGGGTCATTGTCAGTGATGAAGAAATTGAAGAGGCCAGAAGAAATGCTCCTTTAGAAGTCACTGAACCTACCTGTGTAGAAGTCAGGATAGACAAAGAGACAGCAGAGGTGGAGAAGAAAGACGTGACAGGAATGGTCGATTACCTTAGTGAGGATTTGAAAACATATGTTTCTCTTCATGAGGTACAGCCACAAGCTTTACAAGAAGACTTAGTAGAAGAGAGATTTGAAGCTGTAGTAATAAGCAGGGATTCGGAAAAAGAAGGAAAAGAATCTCCAACAATTGAAACACTAAGTCCACAAGAGCAACACAAGCCAGCCTTAGAAATTAAAAAGCCAGTTAGAACAAAATTAAGAGACAAGCAAAAACAAAAGGAAGGCAAGATGCAAAGCAATGAAGAACAACCAGGACTAACGAAGGTCAGTTCAGATGAGTCACTAAATGAGGAACATGGCTTAACACTGGCAGCTGCTCCTGAGGCTAAAGCTGTATCCCCTGTCATAGAGGAAACTCCTATTGGCTCAATAAAAGATAAGGTTAAAGCTCTTCAGAAACGAGTGGAAGATGAACAAAAAATACGCTCAAAACTACCTGTCAGAATTCAAACAAGAGAAGGCACTACTGAAAAGGCTTCTAAAAGAACAGTACCGGTCAAAAAAACAGTTGCACACAAAGCACAACCTCCTGTTTCACCTTCTTCTAAGACCGAAAGACTTGAAGAGACCATGTCAGTTCGTGAGCTGATGAAAGCCTTCCAGTCAGGTCAAGACCCGTCCAAGAATATATCTGGACTGTTTGAGCACAAATCTGTCAAACAAAAGCAACAGCCCCCTGAGAAGGAAACAACTCGGAGAAAAACAATTTCTTCACAAAGTGAAACGAAACGAGTACCAAGCCACAAGACAGACAAACAGAAGGACAAACAAAGCCCTATATTAAAAGCAGAGAAAGAGCCACAATCAAAAAAAGGAAGAATGCAAATTTCTACTGTTGAAATTACCAAGAAAGCTGTAGGTAAAGACCAGGTAAAACAGCAGAGCTGCAAAAAAACAACAACTGAACCTCTCTCTCCAGTATTTGATGATGAAAGTGCCAAAGATTCAGCAGTTGTGAAAGGCAGGACTTCTGATGACCAAGGAGATACTGACTTCCAGATCAGCCCTGACAGAAAAACCTCAACAGACTTTTCTGATGTCATTAAAGAAGAACTTGAGGATAATGACAAATATCAACAATTCCGACATCTCTCAGTGACAGAGGAAGGTGAGCTTAACTTGGAGCAAGTACTGACCAGTCCTTTCAGCGTTGCTTTCCCAACAGAGTATGTAAAAGATGGATTCCTTCCAGCTCTTTCTCTGCAAAGTGCTGCTTTTGATGGGAGCTCAGAGAGCCTTAAACATGAAGGTGTGGCTGATTCCCCAGGTAGCCTACTTGATGGAACGCCTCAGATCAGCTCTGAGGAAAGTTACAAGCATGAGGGTCTGGCAGAGACTCCAGAAACAAGCCCTGAAAGCCTTTCCTTCTCACCAAAGAAAACTGATGGGCAAATTGAAGAAGATAAAGGAGCAGCTAGAGCACATACAACAACAGAAACATGTTCTCCGAAGGAACTCTCTCCAAAGGAAGATGAAAAAGGTATTACTGAAAAACAGCTAGATGCTGTTACTGAGACTAGTAAGTCTCATTCTGACCATGTATCAGAAGAGCTTGTACCTAAAGCCTCTGAAGAAGAGGCTGATAAACTTAAGGAAAGTAGCTCAGCTTCCAGTATGAAAGATATTAGCAGGGATAAAGAATCCAGAACCACTGCACATTTAACTAAGTCTTCTGAAACACATGACACTGCTTTAGAGAAAGAAAAAGATATAACCTGTGAACGCCGTGTTGTGGTTAGAAGTCCCCAAAAATTGGAACTTTCACTTGCTAGCCATGATAGTGAAATCTTTAGCCCAGTTGCAGATGACTCTTTGGCTATAAGTCATAAAGACTCACTGGAAGCAAGCCCAGTGCTAGAAGATAACTCATCACACAAAACGCCTGATTCTTTGGAGCCCAGTCCTATGAAAGAGTCTCCCTGCCGTGATTCCCTTGAAAGTAGCCCTGTAGAACAAAAAGTGAAAGCTGGTATTTTGGGGCAGGGTCCTCTTCAATCTGTTCTTAGCAAAGGAGAAACCTGTCCTGAGCTGGCATCGGTGCGTTCCAGGATTCTCCGTGACCCTGAGGGAAGTGCTGATGATGACAGTCTAGAGCAAACATCTCTCATGGAGAGTTCAGGGAAAAGTCCTCTTTCACCTGAAACTCCCAGTTCTGAAGAAATTAGCTACGAAATTACACCTAAAACAGCAGACTCACAGGCACTGTCAAATATACGAAAGTCAGCCATGATACCTGAAGTCAGTGAAGAACCAGAGGATGATTCAGAAAGTGAACCAAAGAAAAGATTTACCCCTGAAGAGGAGATGTTTAAAATGGTGACCAAAATCAAAATGTTTGACGAATTAGAACAAGAAGCAAAGCAGAAGCGAGATTACAAAAAGGATTGTAAGCAAGATGAATCTTCTATAGTTGCTGATTCAGAAGTTGCATGTGAAGCTGAAGAACCAGAGTCAACAACTGTAGAAGAAAAAGATATACCTACAGTGGTGATGTCTTCTGCTGAATCTAGAAAAAGTTCTTCCTCTTCAGAAAGTGAGCCGGAATTGACCCAGCTTAAAAAAGAAGCTGACTCAGGTCTCTTAATGGAGCCTGTGATCCGAGTGCAACCACCTTCACCATTACCATCCAGTATTGACTCCAGTTCTAGTCCTGAAGAAGCAGGTTTTCAACCCATTGATTCAAAACAATGTCCTTCTAGGATAGGTGCAGTTAAAGCAGAACAGGATAAGCCAACAGAAGATGACAAAGAGGAACCATATGTCCTTGGGGGCAGCTGTAAGGCTTCCACAAGAGAGCCTGGCACTTGTCATTCTGATGGCTGTGTTTCAGCAGAAACTGATGAATCAAAATGCGATAGTACAGATGACAGTGAGACAGTTAGTCCTAATGCCCCAGTCACACAATTTCAGGGTACTCTGTGTCATTCTATTGGTGACAGTTCTCAGAAAGAAGTTCGTGTTGAGTCTTCACCAACACTACATCAATATGATACTAAAGAAAGTGATATCAAAAGCACTGTACTGTTAACACACACAGATCTCATCGCTAAAGGAGCGGTGTCTGAGAAAGTAGATGATGGTTCTTGTGGACACAGTACCACTGAGTACTCTGTGCCACAAGATGGCAAACTGACTGAAGATGATCCCACTGACCATTCTGTTTTGGGAAGTGATTTGGCAAAAGTAGATGCAGATTTTGAAACACCTCAAAGAGATATTCATGCTGAGGAACCCTTGCCAGAGTATTCATCCCTCACCACTGAAACAGTGGAACTTGAAAGTTGTGTAGTGGATGCTGCTGAAAGTAGTGCTCCTCATATAGTAAGCCCTTATGAAAATGTGTCTTCTGAACAATTTTTTACTGACTGTGAAAGTAAGGTAGGATCTAGTCAAAGTCTGCTATCTAGGGAAGACTATAATATTGAAGAAGGAAAAGATCAGATTTTCTTTAGCAGAGACACAGGTAGTGACTATCAATCTTCAGAGGAAGTATATATGGAAATAGAACCAAAACCAGAGGATATATTTCAGAAAATCTCACCAGGGTCTTCAGCATCAGATTCTACAAACTTAGCTGAATCTGCCCTTAAGGATATAAGAGATGAGACAGAGAAATCGATCAGTCATGTTGTCATCACCAAAACTGATGTGGATTCTGACATGTGGAGTGAAATACGTGAAGATGATGAAGCTTTTGAAGCTCGGGTGAAAGAAGAGGAACAAAAGATATTTGGGTTGATGGTAGACAGGCGATCACAAGGCACAACACCTGATACAACACCAGCCAGAACACCCACTGAAGAAGGGACACCACTTAGTGAACAAAATCCTTTTCTTTTTCAGGAAGGAAAGTTGTTCGAAATGACTAGAAGTGGAGCCATTGACATGACCAAAAGGAACTATCCAGATGAAAGTTTTCACTTCTTCCAAATGGGGCAGCAGCCTCAGGAAGAAGTTTCTTTATGTGAAGAAATGAAAGAAGCAGCAGAGGTGGAATCTTCTAAGCTGAAGAGCTCAGCAGATCCATTTTCACCTTCAGAATCGGAGGGCTCGGATATACAAGAAAAAGATACACCAAAACGTTCACTCTCACCATCTGAGTCTTGTGATAAATCAGAAGAAATGACTGGTGAAGGTGTCAGCATAGGCACTGCAAAAGCAGAGCTTAAATCCAGAATTCCAATTAAAATGGGCATTTCAGCTTCTTCAAAATCACCAAAGAAAGAAACTGCTGCCTCTGAAGCTGAGCCCTTCTCCACAGTGGAGACTGACATGGTTGATAGCAGTCAGGTGCCTTGCCCTATCTCTCCTGAGCAGTCTGTGGTAGAAGATGAGTTAGATTTTTCTAAAGTCACTAGATTTGTTTGTTCTGAACAGGATGATGAGTCCCCAGACTCTTCACCAGAGGAACAGAGATCTGTGATTGAAATCCCTACTGCTTTAATGGAGAGAGTGCCTTCTTGTGAAAGCAAATCCAAAATTCCTGTAAGAACAGCTACTGCTGCATCACAATCATTGCAACAATCAGAAAATGAGAGCCTTCCCACTGATGGCTTCCTCGACAGTCTGCAGTGTGAAGGAAAAGATGACCAAGCAAAACCAAAGTCTAAAATTCCCGTCAAAGCAGCTCTCCAAAGAGCTGAACAACAATATACATTCACAGACACATCTGTCCACAAGCTAGAGTCACCCAAAGCTCTTGACACGACAAGCAAACTACCTGCGAAACAAGATAACCGAAGTAAATCTGAATCTGATGCAAGTATTCCCATGGACCCAAAGACTAAACGCTCAGTAAAAGCTAGGAGTTATACAGAGGCAGAAGCAGAGGCCAGGGAGAGGGAGAGAGAGATGAAGGTTGAGCTAGACTCAGATGAGGCAACAACAGGAAGACCCAAGGTATTTTCATCACGGTTGCCAGTTAAAAGCAGGAGCACTACAGCCTCCCGCAGTGCTTCTAGTCCTACAAAAGAAAGTAAGGAACATTTTTTTGACCTGTACAAAAACTCCATAGAATTCTTTGAAGAAATTAGCGATGAAGCTTCTAAGTTAGTGGAAAGACTCACACAGTCAGAGAGAGAACAAGAATTAGTTTCAGATGATGAAAGCAGTAGTGCCCTAGAAGTTTCAGTTATTGAAAATGTGCCATCCATTGAGACTCAGCAGTCAGTTCCTGAAGACATCTTTGACACCAGACCCATTTGGGATGAGTCTGTAGAGACTCAGATTGAACGTATCCCTGATGACAATGTCCATGACCATGCTGAAGGTATTTGCCAACGACTGGGATTCCCTGTGCGACGCATGTCATAAAAAACTTTTTTTTCGTTTGTTTGTTTTCTTTGGTGTGCGTGTGTATATGTAAGTTTGTATACACGTGTGTAATGTGTGTAGCATTTTCTTTTAAGCTTTTGGTGGTTAGTTTGTATTGGTGTGGTTTTTTTTCGCCCTTATAAGCTGTGTTTGTTTTTTGTGTTGTGTTTGTATTTTTCTTGTCTGTGAAATAATCTCAAGATTGCAAGCCATGTATGCTTATGGGAAGTGTTACCTTAATAAATAAAAACACTTCTAGAAATAGATATTTACCATTAAACCGATCCTTCAGGTCATAAACATTTTGACTTTTGGCTTTCCCTGGCCCTATTCTGACCGATTTTTATTAATAATGAAATTTTGAGGCATTGACTGAAAATTGGACAAGCAAATCCATTTTCTTTTGAGTTTTTACCCAAAGAAACATACAAAAGCTTTAAAGAATCAAGTTTGTCTTGTTCCTTTTTTTGACCATACCTCTCTCATAAAAATTCTGTGTGTCACCAGTAACTTTAGTACAAGTTGTCTGGTGCTTGGTTTTCCCCTCACTTACTTGCATACTGCCATTGGGTAGCTGTGATGGAAATCCAGTAGCTAAAATGAAACATACGTATTTCGTTAACTTTAAGCAATTTTCTGAATGTGATATTTTGCAATCCATGTGTGCACTCAGGGAAAATCAAAATTCAAATTCTGGCATCCTCAAATTAGCTTTGGGGATGGGAGGAACAGTCAGTCTCACTGTTTCTGAAATAAAGACTGGTCAGTGAACATCTGATTTTTCCTTGCCTTCACTGTAAGTAATTAGTATCACTCCCTAGTTGAAAGAGTCAAAGACATTTAAATTAATAATTTCCAAATACAAACCATAATATGAAACACGAAATGGACTGTTTGAACAAAAGTTTTGCTACCAGAGAAAGAACACAATTAGAAGCACCAGTCCAGATGAATTTTGCAACCTTGGCATTTACTGAGGAGGCATGGAAAATCATGGCTCTTAACTTAGTTAAAGCCTTCAACTTAATGTTAGCATGAAGGTTTAGAATAAAATGCTTGGATAAAATAGCACAGTAGGCACTTCAATCCTTATTTAGATTTTTACATTACAGCCTGATTTTCAAATAGAAAATGTAGATATGTAGATAGTTCTGTACTTTTGAAAAATCAAGCTACTTTTTTTTTTTTTTTTTTTTTTTGTAAACCTGGAGATTTACAATCCTTACTTTACCCAGTTGTAGCACCCTGTCCATGTTTAGATTAGAGCAGTCAGAAAAATGTGCTTTCCCTTCTTGAGCTGTATCACCTATGGAAGTGCTTTTTAATTTGTAAAAGACAACTTGTGGCTGTTCTCTTTGACCTTTAGATCAACAGGATGATCGGGAAAGGACAGAGGAAAGGCTGGCCCACATTGCTGATCACCTTGGATTCAGCTGGACAGGTAAAATGCATGTCATCTATTCTAGCAAGAAACAAGGCAAGCATTCCTCAATGTTTTCATGTTTCTTTCAGATGATTTCCCCATTATCTAAAGCTGTTTCATTTTCATAGAAATACTTCAGTAGCTTATAGGAACTAGATTGTTTTTTGGTTACTAAGATTCTTCTAATCTATTAGGTAAGAACTAAGATGCAGAAGTAAGACCTCTGTATTTGTTGTGGTATCTCCAGAGGGAAAACTCCTAGGATGAGAAAGTGACAAAGAGTTGGCAAACATTACCCTACACTTTATTGCAAAGTGCAATGACTCTGGAAGATAAATGAATAAACATCATCTGTGCTCTGGAAATCCTGAGCCGGAAGGCCACTACAGGGAAAAGTTACATCAGCTTCTTTTCTGTGGAACTTCGCTGAGGGAAAAGAAATGAAAAGGGTCATATTGGTCTCTTCTCCTATGTGTCAAGCGATAGGACGAGGGGGAATGGGCTGAAGTTGCGACAGGGGAGGTTTAGGTTAGATATTAGGAAAAATTTCTTTACTGAAAGGGTTGTGAGCCATTGGAACAGGCTGCCCAGGGAAGTGGTTGAGTCACCATCCCTGGAGGTATTTAAAAGACGTTTGGATGCAGAGCTTGGAGACATGGTCTAGTGGAGGGATTGTTAGTGTTAGGTCATAGGTTGGACTAGGTGATCTTGAAGGTCTCTTCCAACCAAAAGATTCTGTGATTCTGTGATATTTGTAACAATCACTTCAAGATAGCCTATTAACATTACTGGGGAGAAGTGAAAGTAACAGAGAATGAAACGCAGATCTCTATCACTGAAGATCAGCCCAAAAGCGTTTCCAAAGAAAGAGCTGTGCAGAAATCTATACTGTGTTAAACTGTGCAATCCAACAAAAATTTATATCAGGTTTACACTTTTTTGTATGTATCCCTAGAGCAGTACCACAGTCCTGAAAGTAAGCAGGGTTCTAGTGTTTAAAGAAGAGTTGTATACCAAAGAAAAATGTTAACTACTCGATAATGGAGGTTGTTCTCTGTAGTGTTTTTATAAGCATCTTCAGAGTAAAACAAAATATCACTGATATTTTTTGTATATTTTAACTCACAAATTCCTTTCCTGTCCTCTATTTCAATCTATAGAGAAGACTGGATATGTCACTCTTCCCAACATGGATTATCTTTGAAGTCAGTAGGACTTGGACCTATGCAATGTAACAGATTAGGAATCTGCTGAATTTTTTATATAAATGACTAGACAGTTCTGAAAACAAAACTAGAAAAAATAGATGCTTATCAAAATAGACATTAATATAGCATTTTAGAGAGGGCAGAGTAATACACTTACATAAATATTCCTGTCTTGTGTTATGATAAAGATTGATTATGGTAAAAATTACTGTCAAATGTTACTTTGGGGGATAAAATAGTAGTAGTTTTTTGTTCAAGCTTACCTGTCTATCTAGAATTTTAATCTAATGTATCGTTATTGTATATTTGTTCAAGTTTACAGTTGTACCAGTTTACAAGCCAGTTTGGAAATAAGTTTATGTGAGGCCTGGAGATTAGGGTTCCCCCCATCCTGTTAAAACTTGACACCCTCCATCATCTGCTATAGTGATGATTACAACGGAATAGAGTATGAATCCTTCTTTGTTAGAGAAGCAGAAGTCTGGAGACCAGGAGTAATAGTAGGAATCTCATAATTTCCACATGACTTTAAGTCATTTGATTGCCTGTTTCAACAGTCATGTCTTAGTTCGAGGTGGCAGAATGCTGATCCTGATTCTGGATATAATAGAGGGGCTACAGATTGTTAAAGCCATTTCTCTTTTCTGGACTGCAGTCTGAGCCTTTGCTACGTTAGAAAGATGCTTATTAGTTTCACATTTTAGTTTTCGGTTCTCAACTGTGATTCATAGGCATTTACTTTTCTTTTGATGAAACAAGTCCAGGGGAGTAGCATGGTTATGCTTTAATCTAGCCCTACAAAATGACATTACTTAAAATTAATTCTTTCACTGGATTTTGATCAAAGTTTCTGAAACTTTAAACATTTCAGGGGCTATGAAAATGGTGAGCATGGTGCCCTGTTATGGTTTTGTCAGTAGTGTTGTGCCTCTGAGAACTAGAAATGGTGCACACAAAAAAGCAAAGCTCACACAGACTCATCGCTTCTAGACATAACACATTTCTGACTTTGTCTTGAACCTGTTGTTTAATAGTGTCTCTAAATATAACAAGGTACATAGAAGCAAAGAAAAATTGGTTTCAGAAAAGTTTGTAATCCACTTTGCTGCTGACAACCGTAAAATAGATGTAAGGTGGGGAAAAAATTAAAGACATCTTTACAGAAAAGGATTTCTTTTTCAGAGCTAGCAAGAGAACTGGATTTCACAGAAGAGCAAATTCACCAAATCAGGATTGAAAACCCTAATTCACTTCAAGACCAGAGCCACGCACTCCTCAAATACTGGCTTGAAAGGGATGGGAAACATGCAACAGGTTCATTACCAGTTATAGTATATCTACACTGTCTCTAATGTGCAAGTTGACCAATGTGTGTTATAACCCAGAAAAGAAAATATATGTAAAGTTTAGGCAACAGAAAGAATGGCCATAGGTTGGGCTTAAGTTTTTTCAAGCTTGTCTGTATAACATGGCATATCATAGGATTCTGTTAGAGAAAATAATTCAATCTTGTTCATTTGGAAGGCAAGGCAGAACATCTTACAGCAAAGTAACACTGGAAAAATGCCGAGGTTTCTTTTTCCTAAATTAAAAAAATATATATATTTGGGGGAACAAAACCAATTTGCGAAAGAAAAAATGAGATTAGAGGTAATTTTTGTATGCAGCCTTTCAGTAAATCTTATATTTTACATAGCAACGCCTCTAAATAAGTATCTTACATACATACTTTGTATGGAAAATAGAAGGGAGAGAGCATGTGAATTTCCTAATTCAGCTACATGGTGTCATTTTAATGCCACAGATACAAATCTTACCCAATGTCTTACAAAAATCAACCGAATGGATATTGTTCACCTAATGGAGACCAGCGGCATAGACTCCATGCAAGTCCACGGCACTCGCACATATGCAGAAATTGAACAAACGATAGGATTGGACCATAGTGAAGGTAAACGTCTCCTGATACAGTCACAGACTGCTCAGGTTATCTCATCTAGCTCCTCTTCTGAAATGTTCATCTAGCTGTAGCTCCTGTTCTGAAATGTTTGGCCAGAATAATCTGTTAACTTGTATGACTGAGCACTAGAACCTAATTTTGAAAGCACAGATAAGATGGATATATGCAAGCATGACATCGCACAGGCCTGTATGTCACCAAGTATAAAAATCTCTGCATTAGCTGATTAATTACAAAGCAATGTTGTCAGAAACTGCTGCAAATACTTTTGTCCGGTTTATTTTTATTTTTTTGCTTGAACAACTGCTCTCATGAAAATTAAGGTTGCATTAGGATTTGACCAAGATTTGTAAAAGGAAAACTAGTTAGTGCTTTGGGAAAGCCTTTGGATTCGGGTATCCAGGGTATTACTTGTAATTCTGCTGTGATGCTGTTGGACTACTTAAGTTTAGAAGTTCAGATTTGATCAATGGTTGTACACTAAAGAAACACCTCCAAAATACACGAAGTAAAATTCTCTTTCTTTTTTTTGGAAGTGATACTTTTAGACCCTTAACTTTTAGACCCTTAATACTACTTAACTTAGTATTGAACTAGTAGCTTGGTAAAGTATTAGACAGCTGCAAACATCCTATCTTTATGTAGATGATTTCGGAATAGGTCATGTTTGCTGTAATTAGCATTCACATACAACAACTGATTAATTTAAAAATGTTAACCCCCATGTCCTGCTCAAATCCAATACAAATAGTTATGTTTTCCACAAAGCTGTTCTTTGGAGTTCAGTACATTCCTAGTGAATTTGGCTAGTGAAGAAAAACAAAAGCCCAAGCTCATGACTTGTAGCCTGTGGAACACAAACACACGTGTTATTTTACATCTTCTGCAGGATTAAAACCCATGCTTTGAGAATATGATGATTTTTTTTTAAAATATGATTTTGATGCATACATATTAGCTAGTCCTTTCACCTAGACTTGTATGAATTTCTTTTTCCATACTTACATAGTACTTATTTTTGTAACTACACAAAGTATGGACTTGTGGAGTTATTTTTTCCATAAGCACCTACATCAGGGGTGGGAAAAAAAAAATGTCACTAAAACCTATGCCAGTCTGCTGGAAATAACTATTGCAAATCTTTCATACTTCGGAGGGGACCGAGATTAATCGGTGCAGGTAGATTTCTGGGCAGATTTTATTTTGCCTGTTACTGTCAAGATCTGTTATTTTGCAACCGTAGCGATAATCTAACATTTCTCCTACTGCTTAGACAGGTTATATACTCTCCCACTCAAGATATCTAAAAATTTCAGGTAATTTGTTCCTTCCAGGGATTTTAAATGCACATGGAGAATTAAAATGACTTCCTGTATTCTAATGAGACTTGTAATGACATTTCTCATTTCTGTTTTTAAAGGGTTTTCCACACTGCAAGAAGAACTGTACAGTGCAAGACATAAGCAAGAACAACAACATAGAATATCTAAAGACAGTGACCCAACTGAACACCCTCCTATCGTCTCTGAGGAAGACGTATCTGTTAGTTATTCTCCTTTTCAGGACAGTACTCCCAGGAGTGAGGCAGAGCTATCAATGGCTGAGCTCCTGAGACAAGCACATAAGGAACAAGTAGAAGCTGAATTCTCAGGGAAACCCCAAGATGTGCCAGAAAAAACATCTGCTTCACAACATGAATATTTGTAAGTGTCAAAAGACCAGAATGAGACCTATGTGGAATAAATTATCTTTTCTCTATGTAATAAGATAATTTTACAGTTTTCTTTGAAACACATGTACTCACTAGAATTTTCCTTCAACTCTGCATGCTGGGTTCATTAGTTCCTTCTGTAGGTTTGACTTTTTAATCAATGTAGAGGAAGCCTTAAAGACTGGGAAAGTCAGTACTGCACTGTGAACATAAAGTAATAATCTAGTTCAATACATATGAAAGAAAAGTGGGATAATGTGGACTTCTTTCTGCCAAACTGTATATTTTTCATATGTTAGATGGCAAGTTAAACTTGATGGAATTAACACTAGGGGGCCCTTTCTTCAACTTCAGGATGGCTGTTTCAGTTAAGGCAAAATTTTTCCCAACTTAATCATTACTTACAAAACTCCTAACTCCATATTAGCAACTAGATTTTCAAAAGCCCATTTCAGATGGCTGAAGGAACAGAAAGAGGGTTTTACATGGATAAAAGTACTTAAAGGAACAACACATGATAAAGTACAGACTTAGAAGACCTGTATAGCATAGCTTTGAATTCTGATTCAGGGCTGTCAGTGGAGTTGATTTCATTTGGAAAGGAACCTGAAAAGGATCAAGTTTCTTTCTTCCCACCATCATTAATCATGTGTCCACGGTGACAACTCTTTGCAGGGTTGATTCAGATATCCACAGGCTAGCAAAATATGAAGGATTCCCTTTCAAAGAAGTGATTTTCCTGGGAGTGATTAGCTTTGATGTGGAGATGCAGCTCTGAACAGAGATTCTTTACAACCTGAAGAGAGGGTGGGGGGCAGAAACGGGCATCTAAGGTAGAGGACTTAAGTAGCACTGATATGCAAAAATACTAATACTTCCTAATGATTTGCATAAGGAAACAAATGTTTTTGAGGAATAGAGGATACATTTTTAATTGTGTGTTTTGTAGCTGGAGAACTGGCACAATTGTGTACAGAAAGGACAAAGTCGAGTACAATTAAAAAAAAAAAAAAACACAAAGCAGAGTATCACAGATAGTAGACAAGTTATGGAAGACAAATAAAACTTATCTGCAAATACTGACAGCTAATAAAAATGTTAATAAGCTATTTGTATATATTGGGCAGTCAAAGCAAGGATTCCTTAAAGCTACTGTTATTTCCACAAACAAAAAATATTGAGACACTATTGCCAATACTAAAATGAGAGTAGCAATGACAGGGAAAAGTAGCTATACTTCATGTCTAGTTTGAACTACAAGGTAAACAGGGCTAGATGTAAGTAGCTTATAGAAAACAGCTTTATAAGAGGAAGCTTTTATAAGAAGAGGAATTCCACAATAATGCATGTAGCCCACTAAAAGGGAAAAAAAAAAAAAAAAACA
>VXAA01001529.1:1162604-1261243 GCA_013399115.1 Anseranas semipalmata | reverse complement strand
AATGAAATCTTTTCTTTCTTTGGAACACAGTTGTTTGAAGGGCAATAGTTGGGGGACCACAATAAATTATCAAAATTTAAAAAACCCAACTGACACAAGGCAGAAACAACACATACACATGCAAGTTATTCTATTGCTGTTACTATTACTATTATCTAGTCATGGGACTGGTTACAGAAAAGGGAATCTGGACTCGCATCTAGTAAGATTTACCAATTTCCTCAGTTAATTTTTAGGATGAGGGGAAAACACAAATAAAAAATGCATGTAGATGTTAGCTCCAAATTGTCTAAGAAGTTTTAAAAGTGGAAGATGTAATTCTTTCAGGCTCACTATTTTTCAGGACTCTAATTCCACCAATTTTGATATAGTTGCCTTTTTTTTTTTTCCTTCCTTTTTCCCCAATATACATGAAAAAAGTCAACCTCAAAAATTATTCTAGGCAGTGAAACAGTTAATGTTTACACAATCAACATAAATCTGAAGTGACCCTTTGAGGTCACCCTAGCAGCAGAGTTGGACTGTTAAAACTCAATTAGATGAGTTAGCTTAATATCTGAAGTCACTATTCACCCATATACAACAGAAAAATAATGCGTGTATGTATGTTTTAACATATGCACTCTGTACTTAATGTCAAAGAGTATCTAGACTTTGCTAGAAGGCATAACAATAGTTAATCAGTGCATAGATGTTCCATATATGGAAATTGGATAGGACTGCATTGTAGTTACTTTCCTTGAACCTGTAATTCACAGTGTCACAACTCCAGGACCAGAGCAGTCTGCAGCACCAGTAACTGGAAAGGCAGCAAGCGAAAAGTCTGCACACTTCAGTATGACGAAGGAAGAGAGAGAAGAAACATCCCCACAGCCCCCATCATCTGCTCAGAGAGGTGAATCTCCCATCGTCCAAGAGCCTGAGGAGCCCGAGCTCCATCAGGATGACCTCTCTCCAAGGAGAACTAGTCTAGTGATAGTGGAGTCAACTGATGAACAGCCAGAAAAGCTTGGAAGTGGCTACGAGGAAGAATCTATAGAAAAGGTAAATACCAATTTTGCCTCAAACTAATTGACACAGAAGGACAAGTTTTATGTCTTGGTCATTCTTTAAGAGGGGAATATTTTCAATCAGCCTGATTAATCCTCATCCGCAACTAAGCCATTTATTTCCCCTTTCCTCTGTGGTTACGAGGGCTAACTATAGTCATTTGTACAGAGGTTTTGAAAGCAGAAGCAAAACCAAGATCCTAAAGTCTAAACTGTAATTCTGGTTTTGCTACCCTTGTCCTTTGGTCTGTGGCAGTTATGTCCATGCATGTAGGAAATAATTACTTGGTGTAAGTAACAGATGCAGAGGCAAACCATGTATGAGTGAAAGCTGAAATATAGATGTTCAAAAGACAAAAGTAATAACGTTAAAAGCTTAAGGAGAAAGACAAGACTGGCCCAGAGCATCACGAAGAATGACATGAAAAATGTTGTAAACTTAGTGAGATGGAAAAAAAGGCAACAGGATGTACATTGCAGAAGACTAAAGATGCACTGGAAGAAAAGAACTTGAGAATGGTGTTTAAGTAGCATGCAAGCAGTAAAGAGAAATGGAGACAGGAGATGGAAGAGGAGAACAAAAAGTATGTGAGGTAGGTCATTTGGCTGTGTAAGACAAGGGAACCTTCTTGCATATTTGGTGAGGAGAAGTCCAGAGCAAATAAAGTACATGGCTTTCAGTGGGGAATTTAAATTACTCGGCAGATTAAGGTTTAGAATAAACATCTTTCTTTGCCTGTTTTAAGTGGCAGAAAAGAAGGCATAATTGGGCAGGAAACTAGTTTCATCAGTGAAGTTAGAGCAGAGAAAGAACAGTTTTTAAGCAGAAATGGTTTCCAGTTCTGACATTCACCTAGAAACAGACTCTTCTTTCTCCACTGTTTATGTTGCCAAATGTACCACCTCTAGACTGATGTCTCAGAAACCTGCCTCTGGGCTCTCAGAAGGCTGAATATAAAGTGTGTAGGATAACTGTGATGTTGAAAATTAGCTACAATTAGACTCAATACAATGGCTGCTCTCAAGCATAATGTAGTACTTATTCACTACAGTAACCCTCATCTCCCCCAAACCCACCCCACCCTAAACATCTTCTCATTTATTTTCCCCCCTTATGCTTTTGTACTGTAGATGTTTTTTACCAAGTAGTTCTTTTCAGCTTCTCTTTGCCTTCTGACTTCTTCATTTAAATTTTGAATTCTTCCCTATACAGGACAACCTTAACACCTGTGACTAATTTTTGTTGACCTTTCCAGTGCTGAGACTGTTGATACATTCTCCTCTAGTTAAAACTGTTCAGTTCTACTGGGTATATGCTATGCTATGCACTTCTTTGTATGGAGGATTAAAAGGCTTTCATATAATTTTCTGTGCAATACAGAAAACATGCAATACGTACAAATTCCGGAGTTGGTATTAGTGTAATACTGTCTAGTTCATCTCAGACACATCAGGCACCATAGTTCAGGCTTGTCTGTGGCAACCTTAAGAGCACTGAGACCACTAAGAGCATCTTACTGAATTAGAGGTTCATCCTTCTCTTTTCAACATGCTAATGAACAGCTAATGTATAGTCAAGTGGACAAAGCTTTCCCCCTGCCCCCGCATAAATGTTTCACAGATCAAAGTCAGGTAAAAGGCCAAAATCCTAAATCCTGCATACATTTTCAGAAGAGAAGATGGTTTTAGATAAAAACAAGTCAGAGCCTGTAAGTACTGCTAGTACTGCATACAACAGAGCACTGCTTCCATGCTTCCAATAGGAGCTAGCAGAGGAATTAGGCGAGCTGGAGACCAGCTCGGACGAGGACGAGATGGTAACTACCAGGGTCATTCGTCGCCGGGTGATTATTCAGGTACCGAGTGTTGAATGATTGCTTGCATGGCCAGTGGTGTCTAGGCCCCGGTAACACCTTCAGGGGTGATGCTGAGAGAACCATTTGGCTGCTATTGCACCTGAAGCTGCGATGCTCCTGAATAATGCATGGTCATTAGATAAACCATACTAATACCTTTTCTTGAAAAGAGGATCATAGTAATACTGCTAACACAACTCTAAATTCCATTAAACACCTCGGTAAGAGGACAAAGACTTTTTTCAGCCCCATACACAACACAGTCAACTAAAACATATTTGCCTGTCCATTGTGGTGTAACTTTTCTTTGCATGTCTTTAGGTATTTATTTGCAGAACAATTTCTTTCTAACATTTTTTTTTTCATTCTAACTGATTTTAAACTTGCTTATTTAAAGAATTTACCTACATTAAGGCATTGCTTCATAAAAGTTTGTTCTTTGTCATACAGGCTGATAGTATGCCTGAAATACCACCAGAAACAGTCACAGAAGAGCAATATACAGATGAACATGGCCAGACAGTGGTAAAGAAGGTATTATAAGTTACACCCCTTGCTACCTTCTTACTGTCCTATAAAAGGAAGGCTAAGTAAATCCATGTACATGCTCAGTTTTGTGAAGGAGCATGATTTTAAAAATCGAGCATAGAAGAAACCAGAATTTCTGTTCATGAGAGATTCTAAAATGTGAAGATTTAAAGCATTTTGTTTTATAGTTTATAACTTAACATGACATACTTTGTTAATTTTCCCACTTAAATCCAATGAAAATTCTGCATAGTTCTACATTTCTGAGGAAAATGCTGGTGTTTTTTATTAAAAAAAAAAAAAAAAAAAAAAAAAAAAGCAAACATAAGAACATAAGTTTACTCATATTAATGAAACTAATGGGGGGCTAGATCCACAAGTCACCTAAATCCAGACTTCAGATCCTTGAAATCTGCACTCAGGTGTGCCCAAACAGGTTCCTAAATTTCTGTAGCTGTACATACAGTTCAGTTTTTATGGCACAGAGAATATAGAAGTTATTTATTTGTATGATAGCCTCATAAAATAAGTGTTTTCAGAATAGGCTTATAAAACCGAATTCTGCACAGCATGAAGGTGGAAGAGGAACTTCTGTCCTCCTTGCTTTATCTGACAAATCAGTGCTTAGACAATTGATCTAGGACTTGGCTGAATTCTCCTGGTGGCAAACCCCATCTTCGGTCTCCCAGTAAAAGCTCACAGACCCTCAGCTAGATAGTACATCTCTGGAAGCTGTTTGAATTCGCATTAAAATAAACAACCTGCCACACTCCCTCCTCCCCCAGCCAAATATTCCTGAGCGTGTTGTGCAAGAGTGAGCACGCTGTTCTTCTGGATGAGTCCATGCCTGGGAGGGTACTACCTCCACCTCTCACACAGTCTGATTGAGCATCACAGCAAATAAGCCGTTGGACAAGGGAGGTAACTGCTTAATGCCATCTTGTCAAGAGGGGCTGGGAAAGCATGTGAGAATGTGTCCACAGAAAGATGCATAGCCATCCTCTTGAGAGATTTATCTCATCTTGAACCCTGCAACTCTCTTCTGCTCCTCTCTGTTTGGCCTGCCACTGTCTACAAAGCTTAAGCACCAGATTAGGTCTCCTAAGTGGGTTAATTCCAGCTCGCTAGCGCGGCCTGGTTAGTACCGTGAGTGATAATAGTGCAATGACCAAGTCCCTCTGCGAAATCTAGTTCTAAGTACTTGACAGCCAAGCTGCTAACCTCTAACTTTCAGAAGCCTTTTAGTTAAGATACCTTAGAAAATGCCAGTCTGAAAATGCCTTTTAGCAGTTGTGCTGTTGTAAACTCTCTAAGTTTTCTCTCTAAGAGGCTATACTACTTCTCCTAATAGTAACTACTGTTTTAGAGAGTCATTCTAATATCCGTATATATCTTCACTCCACTTGTGAATTAAGTTCATGGAAGCTTTGCTGTGGGGTAAACAAAGTAGGGCCAATGCATCAGTGTGCAGCTTTACTATAGGTATTTGTGGGAATATGTGTTTAAGACTAAAACACTGAACCCCCTGTGTAGGTTTTTCTGCATAGGAAAGATGCCCTTTGAGTAGAAAATTCTATACAGAAAATAAGAAGGGATGATCCGTTATTGTTAATTCTTTTGGGACAATGCTCTATTTCATTCCTTCAGGTCACTAGAAAGATCATCCGGCGCTATGTTTCTCCAGATGGCACAGAAAAAGAAGACATCATAATGCAAGGAACACCACAAAAACCTGTCACAGTTGAAGAAGGAGATGGCTATTCCAAAGTTGTGAAACGGGTTGTGCTGAAGAGCGACAGTGAACAATCAGAGGTCAGATCTTCTACTTTCCTTGTGATGGTACAAAGCGGCAGTACACCCACCCAGTGTACTTAGTAGCTGCATCTTACTTACGGCAATAACATTCTTTTTTTAATGATCCTTTGAAGAGTTTTCTTGCAGATGGAAAGGCCTCCAAAAACAGACAGAGGAAAGTAGGGGTAGGAGAAGAGGGCAGTTTTCTCTGAAAACAAGTCAGATTTCTATTTCAACAAGATTCTATGATTTATGAGAAGTACTAAATTCATAAAGAAAGCAGTTTCTTACCAAGATGACATATAGATAAATGGCAAATATGTATTTGTTATTATACCTCTTACTCTAATAAGAAAGCTAGTGAATGTTGTAATGAAATGATCCAGTGTTCCCCAGATTTCTACAACTAAGCTATTCTAGAATTATACAGTCGTATTAGGTTTAAGTTACTGATGAATTCTTTGCTTTGAAGATGCTAAACAAGTGTTACTTCCATGCAAACTGTTTGTAGAGCCAGGTAACTAAAAAAGAAAAAACAACCTGAAAAGGTAAGTGCTTCTCAGTTTATCTTTTCCTGCCTTAGATCACCATGCAGCCCTATAGACGTCTGTATTAGAACCATTAAGGTAGTGACAGAGGGGTTACTTTCAGCAGTACTGCAGTTGAACACAACATTTAACAGCCATTAGAAATGCTAAGAACATGATTGCTGTTCTCTCTCGGTAGAGCTAACATGAAAAAAAAAAGTCCTTTTTTTTTTTTCTTTTTTGTTAGCTAAACATACCAGAACTACTCCTTATCATATGGAGCCCATATACACTCAATTTCTATTTTGCCAAATAAAATCGTGTTTGTCTCTTTCATATGGTATTCTAAAATTCTGATCTGTCGCTCCTGTAAGAGTTCCTTGTTTTTTTCCAAGTGTGACTCATCTCTCAGAAGACTATCTTAATTTTATGATATGGACTGATACTACTAATTCATACTACCTCTGTGAATGCAGCAAGGATTCACAGCAAGAGGTCTGTTTGTTACTTGGTATAATTCCAGTGGCCTTCAACATGTGAGCCAGTGTGGCAGCCCGTGCTGTGGTGGACGGTAGCAGTATCCCTGCTACCCTCAAGCTAGTTCAGGTTCCAGCAGCAGTTTTCACCCTGGTAGCATAAAGCTTCTCAGCAGAACATATTAGCCAGGGCGTTCCTGCTGTCTGAACTGGTAGATACCTACAAGGTCTTGTTCCAGAGCTGTAAAGCAGGTAATAAAATGCACACTCACTATTTTGATGCGTACACATAGAAAGTGAGACATTTCTTGTTCTCTGTGGCAATGATTAAGAAAGAATTGTAGAGCAAGTAAAAGCTTAGTTAGTATCTGTTATGTAATTCGTATCCAATATAAATCTGTTTTCTAACCTTCCAGGTGACTTTGTCTGAACCTGGTGTTTTGCCTAGTGCCTCCAGTTTCCAGTCTGAACCAGTGGAAGGCCGCAAGGTCAGCAAAGTCATAAAGACGACTGTAGTGCAAGGAGAGAGAACAGAGAAACACCTGGGGGATGCTAGCTTAGCTACTGATCTTCCGTCAGCCAAAGAGGACTTCGAAGAGGTAAAAATATCTTTCTAATGCAACTGTTGAAACGAGTGTCACAACATACCGGGGGACAAACTCTACTTTACTGAAAGGTTTGCTGGTGGAGCATTAGACTTAACTACCGAGTATAAACCTCTGTTGTTATACTTGGCCACGTTATGAAAAGATTGATATATTAAAGTGTGCATAGGGGAAGAAGGTACCCTTACAGAATTAACTATGAAACATTTTAAGATTTTAAAAAAATCCACGGAGAATTTAAGTAAAGCTGATAGAAATCTTGTGTGTGATTACTGTTAAAGAAGTTCATTCATATATTGCCCCTCATGGACTTAATTTTAGAAATTGAAACAGTTAAGTCTACTCTCTGGGTAAGCAGATGTATCACAACAATTACTCCTCTTGCTCTTGAAAGGAAGAAACAGCTACCAAGCTAATTAGCCCCTTTCCTGTTTTTATGCTTTTTCTGATCCACTAAGACATTTCAGTAATAGAAAAGGAATATTGTAGGAAGACAGCAAGAGCTAAAAGCTATTACACCAAGATGCCAAATTTCCAATTATGAACATGGGCCCAGCAGCCAGATCCCTCTTTCCTGACAGTAACAAAACAACCAGCAAAAACTGTCCGTGTACTATGACAGAGGTTCAAAAATGGCTTGGGAAATAACACACTTTCCCACCTTGCCACTACTAGTTTAGCTTTCCAGTTAAAACAAAAAGCAAGTTGAGAAGCCTACAGAAGGTAACACAGAGAAACCCACACCCAGCCAACAGGAAATAAAAAGGCTGCCTTTTGTTTTCTCTGCAGTATCAGTAACAGCAGATATTCCGTGGAAAAAGCTTGCCAGGCTCCATTCCTTGCTTCTTTCATTTCAGAAGTATCACCCATCTATTTCTATGTCTGTCTGTCTATTTACTGCTAGCTCTGGGAACAGGCAGCTCAAGCTGACAGGTGGAACAGCTACAAAAGAGAGAATATTTCCTGTGACAGGAAAAGGGTTGCTGTAGCAGCTGTTGTAAGTAGATATAAAGGATGAGTTCTGCAACTGTGGTGCTCCGAGGCCTTGATTTGGGCTGTTTCCAACTTGAAAGTACCAAGACTGCTTCAGTACAATTCTTAGCACAATGAAATTATCCTACACAAGAGAACTGTTATTGATCTGTACATTTGATGAAGAGTTGTAAGGATGCAAATGGCAGGCAGATGCTTCTCTATTATTTGTCTATTCATCATTTTCTCACCATTCAGCTTCATTTATATGAAGTATTAAGGTATGAAGAGCAATTATCTTCTGTCCTACGTTTCTGTTTTTATGTTTTTAACTGGAAGTTTATGCTTTAATTTGAGGCTTTGAGCTATACAGGTAACCAAATGAAAGTCCAACTCCCTGCTTTAGTAGAGAAAGAAATCATGAAAGAGGATGGATCAATTATTAAAAGGTTTGGCTTGGCATGTCAGTGAACTGTTACTAGAAAAGAATTAACAAACTCATTATGAACATAAGTGGATTTAAGTGAGTCTGAAGTGAAACCATTGGCAATATCTAAAGCTTTATTTGCAGAAATACTAAACACTACTACTAACATTCTGTTACAGGGAGGGATGTATGCACTGGAAAGGTCGACATTTAGTCGAAAAGACTCAGTCAATAAGGGTGTGGTGGGCTAGCAGCTAAGCACGGCACAACCACTTGCTGATCCTCGTTCCCCGCTCTCCATGGGACAGGGTTGAATAAAGACAGTTTAATAAGTGAAGGAAGGAGAGAAGAACAACCAGGTGATGCAAAGACTCATTCACCACCTCCCACAAGCAGACTGATGCCCAGCCAGTCTCTGAGCAGTGGTGACCTTAGAAGACAGACAGACCCCCCCCACATGCATTTCTTCCTCTACCCTCAGTTTTTATTGCTGAGCACGATGCTATGCGATACGGACTATCCCTTTGGCGAGTTTGGGTCAGCTGTCCTGGCTGTGTCTCCTCCCAGTTTCTCACCCAGCCCCAGTGCACCCATGAGGAGGGCAGAGCGGGGGAGGAAAAAAAAAGAAAAGAGAAAGTCTCAGTGCTATGCAAGCACTGTTCAGCAATAGCCAAAGCATTGGTCTGTTATCAACACTGTTTTGGGCACAAAGCCGAAACACAGCACCATACAGGCTGCTCTGAAGAAAGTTACCTCCATCCTAGCTAGCCCCAACATAAAAGTGTATCACTGCCTCATTGATTTCATAGGAGGCGATACAAAATAGCAGCGTGATTTACAGTTAACAATATTAATTAAGGATACTTCAAAAATAATTTTTCATACCAGTTGACTCAGTGATCATTTGGTAGTTTGATTATTAAAATTGATTAGAGGATATATGGATATAAAGGCAAGTCAAATACACACACCCCCACACACACACCCCTATATTATTTTCTCTCTCTTACACACATCAACTTAAGTGTCAGCTGCCAGGTAAAAATCAAGCTTTTCCTGACTGAGCACTCAATAATTTCCAGGAGTGCTTGGCTTCCCATGGCCCCCTCCCAAGGACACCGACCAAAAAGTGGGCTTCTGATTAAGGCTAACTAAGACACCTCGCTGTCCAGTGACAACCACATGTATTTGCCTAGAGCCAGAAGAGGCTCAGTGAGGTTTATGGTTCTGAGTGGTAGAGCTACTAGTTCCAATGAGGCAAGAGAGTAAACAACAAAAGAGTTTAGGTCGCTAGATTGCCACAAATACAGTTTTACTGACTGTCTTAAGGAACACTTGCTCAGAAGCAAGTGTTCAAGAAGTGATTCGCTTAAGAAACTGGAAGTACCATGAAGGAATCTTAAACTACTGTTCTACAGGACAACTTTGTGTGTTGAAGTTAGATACAGCAAATAGGAAGGTGCTGTGTGAATTTCAAACCGTGTTGCATGCCCCTGTGTTACAGCATGTTTTCCCTGAGCATCTAAACTGTATGCTTAATAAGCGTGAGATGAATGGCTACTAGTTTACATTATGAAAGCCAGTTAAAGCAGTGGTGTGTGTTGTATTCAGAGTGAATAAAGAATATCTGACCTTAGTAGCTGGCCTAAAGTGCCAGCTACAATTCTTCTCATTTTACTTTAAATAAAAAGAAACTTAAAATTCCAGCTGGAAAGGAGCCTCTTTTAAAGCCTTCAGAAACTGTGGGCTCTCTAAGAAAGATTTCTCATTCTTTTTCTTTAGGACAACGCTGAGTAAAGCCAGCACACAGAAGAGGACTGTGATGAAGAATCGGTATGGAAAACATGTTCACATAGAAGAGCTGGATGACACACCAGAAGCACTACCCCAGGATGACCTCCAACACGACCTCCAGCAGCTTCTTAGACACTTCTGCAAAGAGGACTGGAAACAGGATGCAAAATGAGAAGCTGTCACCCCTCAACAACAACACACGGCCATCCATCCAGTATGCAGCATTCATCTTCTCTAGGTGTAGACATTATTACCTACATAATCACTGGAAGACACTGCCATTTCTACTTGTGCAGATGCAGTGAATTCATTTTTTTTTCCCCTGTATTTGATTTTGGGTTTTTTGTTATTTTTTACCCTGTAAGCTAATTTGTGACCAAAGATAGCATCCTTCATTCAGGATGATTTATCCACCGAATCGTCGTCTTTGTGCTGTACTGGGAATTTGTCAGCATTGCCACTTTTTGCTGGTCCTTTGCTTCTGCACTAGCTTCATGAAACTGCATTTGTCAAGCCAACTTCATCTACAGGCCTCTTCAAGTGACTATGTACATGCATCATGAAAAAAGGGAGTTAACATGTAAACTGTATATAGCAAGAGTATTTGGACTTACGAGACTGCAGAAAACACACTGCCTCTGAATACAATTAGCATCATGGATTACAAGGTTTATTGACACAGCTGAACAGCGATTAATAAAATAATGTTAACACTGCGAACACAGACTGACTGAGGAGGAAGCACTGCAGAGCTACTGCATCCATAAGACTTCCAGTTTAGGGATCTATTATAGTTAAAGGCTCTAAGAGTCAGGCTAAAAACCTGGAAATGCAGCTGTTCTCACGAAGTAACAGCTGTCTGTGGCCATCAATACTTTTAAGACCTTTGGACAGCCACCTAAAGATTTCCAGAAAAAGAAAAAAAAATTAAAAATACCCAATTAGGTAACCAACTTGCTAGCAGCTATATCTATGGCACATTTGCATACGGTATTAAAATCTTTTAGATCTGGACATGTGGCAGGGTGTATTAAACAATTATAACTACAGTAGTTTCCTGTTTTCATCACTGCTTTAGCAAACCACACTGTCCTGCTGGCCACTGCACTGTAGATAACTATGGGAGAAAGACTTAACCACTATACAAAGAGAATAATTAATTCACCGTGTTTTATCAAGATCGCCTCTTATCCGATACATGCATGTGGCATTTGAAGGTCAAAACCAAACCCTCTTGTAATCACGTCAACTTGTTAGCCCTCTTAGCACTGAGCGAGCAGTTTTTATCTTCCAATCAAGTGTTTTTTAAAGAGAAAGTGCTCACGATCCTTGAAAGCCAGTTTCTGTTCATATTTTGTTACCTATCTATATATAATATATATATTTCTAAGCCAACCCTCTGGAAACCATGATAGCATGTCTGCACTTTCGTTTTCAAAAAAGCAAACATAAAGCTCTGACATTTTTGGTATTCTATACCTTAATATGTAGTGGCAGGCGCTCTGTAGTGTTTTAGCATATGTAACACATGCAAACACACTAAATGTTTTTAAACAAGTATTTGATTTTTTTAATAGTATACTCAAGAACAGATTAAAAACAAATCCTCTCCTCTAGGAGTAATACTTTTTCCAAGTTTATCTGGCCTTCTATGATTATAAGTTTTTTTTTTTTTTTTTGTTTTTTTTTTTTTTGACTCACTCAGTGCTCAGAACAAGGGCACTTCTCATTAAGGTAATGATGCCAAAAGCATGAAAACATCTTGGGAGTTCTGGCTTCCTGCAGGCAAAGCAACCCAAGATGCCATGCTAACACTTTTTTGGCAGGCAGGCAGGAAAAAGGAAAAAAAGTGTTTTGGCAGCCAAAATGAATGAAACCCATGATGAACCATTTCACAATACATCATGGCTTTCTGATTGTCAAAGACAGCACAGGATGATCTTCAAGAATGGGGCTCTAAAGAAATGCATTTCTGTTGTGTTATTTGCGGTGCAGATGATGTTCTGTGTAACAACATAATGGTTATTCACCTCTTATTTTGATTTTTTGCTGTGTTATCAAAGAACTTGAATACTGTGAGAAGAAGTGAATTTTAAGTTGATGAATCAGCATCTTGTTCCCATGGTGATAACACTAATTGAATATATCTATGAGGGCATGTATTAGTTAAAAATTAAAAAAAAAAATACAACACTAACAATACATAGCTGCAATGTGTACAATGGCTGATTTAACTAAATAAAAATGTACAAGTGTTAAATGTAGCAATAATGGCTCACTCTCTTTTACTGCCAGTGCAGCATAAAAGGAACGGCATCCACCTGGGGACCTTAACTGAACTACCACAATTATAATTCCTCTGTACCATGCTCTTTATGATCTTTTTAATTTAATTGCAAGATTTTCCTTCAAATAGAGCCTGGACTGTTTTTTATAATCAATTACTTTTTCAATGCCCACATGTACTACTACTACAACAACTAGTGAGAGTCCCTCTCAAGCAGAGGAAATGCTGGGAAGAAAAACGTAGGGTGGATTTCTTTCATGCTGTACATCCTTGCAATGCACATAAAATATGGGGACGAGGCTGTTTTGTTGCCAGAGACAGCGCTGTAAATCTGTACCAACTCTCTTACTGCCACTGGATCTCTCGCTCGCTAACAGGCCCCACTCTGCCGCAGCATCCTGGCTACTCGCTATTCACCTAAGTGCTGCCTCTGCAGCTCTCCAAGGAAGCACTAGCCGAGTCGTCCTACTGACATCTTGTATACCAGAGAAACCATCAATTTTTAAGCAGTTTGCCATATTTCCAAAGTTCAGAGTCACTGACCCTCCTAGATTAAGGGACAAAAAGAGCACAAGGGACACAGCCGAACTCCCTGCCAGGTCCCGCAAGCACTGCCCACAGCCCAGCACTCGCCCCCAGACCAGGGGAGGTGTGGGACCGAATCACAAGTTGGGTGTGACACTTTGCAACACCACTCCAAGGCGCGTACGTTCTAGGTAAGTGCCCAATCCAAAGGCTATTGATGTCCCCCCACCCCTTCATTTCAGGCTTCATTTCAGTACATGAAAACTACAGCATCTACAGCCCACCTTTAAAACCAAATATTTCTGTAATAAAAACGTTCATATTATCAAGCTTTTTTTTTAGTCAGGCTGCAAAGCTCTGTAAACCAGCTCAAAAATATGAACCCATTAGCACAGCCTTTGTTACCTATTCCCTTACTCCCTCGCAAACCCTGAAAGAGGACAGTTTGTACCCATGACCGTAAGAGTTGCTTGGAGCATTTTAACATCGCTGATTACCCCTGCGCACGCTACCGCTGGCTGTAGCCACACAGAGCCCCCTGCCAACGGTGATGGCCGCTGCCTTGTATTGAGTTGGTTGTATCACGTCAGCAAAATGGGGATAAGCTCACCTAGGGACCTGGCATCTCCTGCATCTGTCCAGTGAGATTTCATTTAGTTGACGTATTCCATAAAACTGGGGTGAGGAAGCGGAGCACGCTGGCAGGACCTATGGGTGCTGTTTGAGTCATGCAAGCTACAACCCATTTATTTACTGTTCAGAGAATGAAATGAGCCAGAAGAGCCAGCAAGACTGAATTTACAGCTAACAATTCATCACATACATACATGCATAAGCAATGAATTTTTCCAAGATATATAATCCACACACCATAGTATGTAATTTCAGGCCTTTGATATGGGGATCTTTTAAATGAATTACATATTTCCCTGAGGAAATAAATACAAATGGCTTCTTCGGCTGTACCGTCACCTTTAAACCTTCTCCAAAGTACACACCCCACCCACCAGCTATAAATTTTGCAATTGCTGCAAACATGTTAGCATAGAAAGCAGCACTTCAGAAGAGCCCAAAGCCAGAACATTAGTCAGGGCTCAAAATAGCCAATAAAGAGGACACCATTTGCTGCCTCTTTTTTTTTTNNNNTTTTTTTTTTTTTTTTGGCCAGTGAAGCATCAACACCAGAAAAAGAAGCTGTATCCTCAACCTTTGCCATCCTTTTTCAGTCCCTCGCATATTTGTTCTGTCTTCCGAGGTCTAACCCTCTTCTGTTCTGTAGGGACAGCAGCAATAGGTACATTCTGCCTCTGCTTTTCCTGTCGCTTCTGCTTCCTGCTCCTACGAGCAGAAGAGCAATTCATACCATCTAAGGGACTGTCAAATGCTGTCTGTTTTAATGGGTCCCTACAGAAATAGGGAGTAAATGATCTGTTTTGGAATATATCACCGAAGCATTGCAAGGATACTAGGAATATTGTGCACTCTGCATGCATGCCACAGGGCTATTAAGTCCCAGGGCTGTACCCTGATATATAACTGATTTGTGTTTAGCTGTTAAAAAACAAGCAAACACACCCACTCAACAGGCACCAAACAAACAAACAAATAACAAAACACACACACAAAACAAAAACGCACAACAAACCTGGAGCCATTTATTCCATTAGAGTTAACGCAACATTTTCAGGTCACTGTCTAATGAAGTCATGAGATTCATGCTTTCTGAGTTCAGTGACTGACACCCCTGCCCATCTGAATGCTTTTCAATTCCACTCCATCAAATTAACTTCTCCCTTGGTTGGCCTTACACTCTGCTCGATAAATCTTATGCCGACTTTCTCAACTTACTAAATCAATACCCACGTTACCATTACATGAGCCCAAGCATAGCTGTTGCTAAATAACAAGATAAACCAGAACACACCAGAACATGTAATAAGTGTATGAATCTAACAATGGCACACTATTTAAACATACATAATTGAAGTGATTGAAGCACCAGCAACTACTACCAGCCGCAATGTGTCAGAACACGTGGTGTGCTCAAAGGAGCCAGATTTGTAGTCCAACACAATGGCTTTTACTGAACTAACATGCTTGTGGTAATAAACACAGACCTCTTAGAGAAGTTAAGTGAAAAACATTAAATTTGGCTGGTGAAGCCACCCAAGGAAGGGTAAGGATCCAACAAAGACTCTCCCTTATATCAAAAAGCATTAATGAAGATAATAAGAAGGATTTTAAAAACAGCAAAAACAAACAAACAGGGAAAAAAAGAAAAAAAACCACAAATATATCAAACTAATTCATTAAACTTGTTTGTGCTTTGCTCTTCATGTTTCAGCAAGTGACTGACCATGAGGATTATCTCCTCCTCTTTGTAACACTACAACTTCAGCTTCACATTCTTATGTCTACATGACTTCATAGCAGGAGCTGTCACAATAGGATTAAAAATAAAAAATAAAATAAAAAGAAAATGCAACCAGGAGAGAAATCAGGCCCACGCACACCAAGCCTCGCACTCCCACCTGCCCATTTCTGCAGCCATTTTACACAGGGGATGCTTCATGCAGGAGGCAGGCAGCTTACTGGTGAGCAGCAAGCAGGGCTGGCTAAGCAGCATTACTCTGGGTCATGCTGCTTGAACTGTGCATGAACATCAGCACAGCAGGACGCGATGACCAGAACACTGCAGAGACATGCTTGCTGGCGTTACAAGCTATGCTACAACCATCCTGGCCATGTGAGAGGACGGCTGTGTCCGACAGAAGAAGGTTAGAGTAACAGAGAGATGCCGGGGCTGCCTAACATCCCGCTACCGGAGCGGCAGTGGTGCTTCACAACAGCGAGTGCAGGCCCCAATGGCACCCCCTCCCTCAATACAGACTGGAATCCAAGTTTTTGCCTTTACTCGCTTCTTTCACACAGCACAGATATCACTTGGCCAGCAAAGCTCCACTGATCCGAGGCGACAACCGGCACCCAGCCCAAGGCTGGCAAGGAAACACCGCTGGCCAGCCAAGGTTTGCTCTCAGCTCCCTGACAAAGAGCAGGAGGGAGAAGTCAGCTTTCTCCTCCCAGTTTTCAGAAAGCTAAAGAGATGACATCAGGATTATATCACTGACTTGCTGTAGAAATAAATGCAATAACCACAGACCCCCTCTAGCTTTAGTGGATCAACAAATAACTGTGCTGGCACGGCACTAAGATATTTTATGTATACCTGATAGGAATGACTGAAAAAGACAGTGTGCACCCAGTGCTCCCTGCTCTGCAGGATGCTACCTAAACTCTCCGAGTCGGAGCAATGTCAACGTGAAGGGAAAGAGATACAAAGAAATGTATGAATCCAAGACATTTAGAGAATTGTTATTCTTTGAAAGAACGCAAATAAAAGGAGTCAGTCCCAGCCTTTTTCTCATTTGCCAACCATCTATATTTTGTACTAAAACATTTTAAAAAACCACCCTGCACTAATCAGCAGGGTAAGAACAAAACAAAACAAAACCCAAAGAATCAAGCCACATCAAACCAAACAGACACAGAAGAGCACGAGGAGTGTCTGGAGGAATGCATCTTGCCCTTGATGCTGCCTGACAGGGTGCAGTCACTGCAGGAGCGGGGTCTGCTCTTGGCCAGGGCATGACAGGACAGAGAGCCACACAACTGCTACATCCAAAAATGGGGAAAATAAAATAAAATTTGTAAAAACCAGTTGAACCTTTCTGACGCCAGACAGACTTGGCCTTCACTCAAGCCTTTCCTGAACAGTAGCTGGTATCGCACAAGAATCCTTTATTAAGTAGCCACTAGAGCGCAGCAAACTATCAGTTTTTAATAGAATAACCATAACGAGGAACCCACAGATTTTTGAATGCCAGTATTTGCAAGAAACTTCCCACCAGTTATTCAAAAATTTAAAACTTAAAAGTATATATGTATTCTATTTATGTGCGTGTGCACACACACACACACGCACACACAGAGTTTTCCTCCTGTGGTAGCAATAGTAAAACCCAGACAAAATAAGGTTTCAACAAGGATATAAGAATATTTTGAGAATATTTAAATGTATTTGCTCAAACTGCATTTATATCCCTTCATCGCTCATTTTGTATGGGTACCAAAGCACATGGATCTTAGTCAGTATGCAGAGCACACGTTTCACTACAGAATATTAAAGCAAATGTTGTAGCTGCACGTGCAACTATCCCTATCCTTCACTTGATTCTAGGAGTAACAGCCACAGGACGTAAACATGCTGTGCAACCAGAACTTCCAGACACACTAGAGCAAAAAAACTGTTTGTTTTTAAATTTAAAATATTTTCTTCCTTGTCTGTAAAACACAAAAATTGCTGTCCAATTTAATTCTTTTACAGCCAGGAAGTTTTCCTTTTTTCCTGGTCAATTAAGATAGTGGTTAAAACAAACAAACAAGTCAAATGTATTTGCCCTACTATTTACACGTTAGATGATTAAGCCCAGAGGAGGTTTTAAAGGTAAGAGACATGGCTGTTCCCTCAAGTGGGGGCTTAGCCCAAGCCCACTAATTCAGCTGTATACTTCAGAGGGTTTTTTTGTTTGTTTGTTCAAAAAAATCAGGCCATGTTTCCTGCAGTTAGTGAAGATTTTAACCACATTGGGAAACAGAAGTTATAGTTACTTTCTAACATCTCTGTATTCAAATTCTTTCAGTGATTCTAAAGTTGAAATATCTGACAACTTTCTCAAAACCGATATCCAGTGTCCCTTATATCACTACATTTGTCATGTTTCTCCCTGTGAGCATGCAGATTTGCCTTCACTGTGAAGCTAACCTACGTGCCTCACTACAGGCACAATCACCAGCTCCTTCGGGCATCAGAGGAAACCGGGTTCCTATTTGCACTTCCATGTCTCGGGGTGAAGCAGGCTCTACAGAGCAGAGCATGCAGATAGCCCACAATACACAAGGAAACTGGTATTATGACATTTTCAGTGTCATAATACTTTGCTGTAAGCTTAAGACCAGATGATCTTTATGTCACCTTTTAAAGCAACATTTCCATTATGCAAATGCTGCAAAATTCTGCACTCGCCCACAGGCGGCAGCTCTAAGCACCTCTCTTTTCTGACCATTTTACTGTCATTCTTTGCCCTGAGTGATTTTTGGTGACTCAGAATAGATTCTTTTCATTCCTGACCTGCTTTAAACTACACCAGTGTAATAGGAATGCAGATGCTCTTTGAGGGTTCTGGTATAAAAATCTCATTGCTTGTATATTATAGTTCCCTCTCCTCCTTATGATGAAGTCACTACAAATTAATGAAGTTGTTGAGGACCACTGATGCATTCAGGGTACAACACGGATAGTACTCACTCAGTCTTGTTTCCTTAGGAAGCTAAATAGTGAACAGATATAATTCTGTAATCCTGTTTTCATCCATGACTTCAGAGCAAGGCTCATGTATTGCAAAGACATTTCTTTGTTGGTGCATTTTCTATGGCTTTCTACAACAATAATCAAGTTCTTCACAAAGTTTATCATGACAAAGTCCAATAGAATGGGAAGTAAACACAAAGAATTGGCTGATGTCATTGTGATGCTGATTATATTTGAAAAGGCCATGGTGATGGGGGGATGTCCCCAAGGACTGGAAAAGAGCAAGTGCCACCCCTGTTTTCAAGGAGGGCGTGGAGACTATCTGGGGAAGTACAGACTGACTAGCTTCACCTCAGTCCTTGGGGAGGTGATGGAGCAAATAATCCTAGAGCAAATAACCCAGACGTTAAGGACAAGAAGGTGACTGGGAGTAGCCAGCATAGATTTTGGAAGGGGAAATCATGCTTGACCAGCCTGATAGCCTCCTATGGCAAGATGGCTGGCTCAGTGGATGAGAGGAGAGCAGTAGACATTGTTTATCTTAAGTAAGGCTTTCGAGACTGTTTACCACAACATCCTCATTAAAAAAAAAAAAAAAAAAAAAAAAAAAAAAAAAAAAGTACCTGCTAGATAAATGGACAGTGAGGTGGACAGAAAGCTGGTTGAATTGCTGGGCTCAAAGGCTTGCAATCAGCAATACAAACCCCAACCAGTCAGTACTGGTGTACACCAGGGGTTGGTACTATTTAACATTTTAATTAATATCTGGATGATGGAACTAGTGGACCCTCAGCATGTTTGCTGATGAAACAAAATCTGGAAGAGTAGTTGGTATATCACATGGTTGTGCTGCCGTTCAGATGGACCTCAACAAGCTGGAGAAATGGGCCAACAAGCATCTTCAAGAACAGAAATGCAAAGTCTGCTCCTGGAGAGGAATAACCCCACGCAGCAGCACACAGTAGGGACCAACTAGCTGGAAAGCAGCTTTGCAGAAAAGGACCCGGGATTCCTGGTGGATGCAAGCTGACCATGGGCCAGCAGGGTGCCGGGTCCAGTGCTGACTCCCCAGTAGAGGAGAGACATGGACATGCTGGAGCAAGTCCAGCAAAGGGCCATCAAGATGATTAAGGGACTGGAGCATCTGGCATGCAAGGGGAGGCAGAGAGAGCTGGGACTGTTCAACCTGGAGAAGAGCAGGCTCAGGGGGATCTTATCAAGATGTACACAGATAGGGAGGCCCTCTAGGAGGGAGGGTCCACAACGCATTGAGTAGATCAGTAGCAGCTTTTTTCCTAATCAAAGGAACTTCATGAAGGAAGGCAAACTTCAAGAAAGCCCTGGAAGGTAGTACAGAATACCAAAAAGTCACTATTCCTTCTCACAGGTGAAAAGCGTGTGCATACACATGATGATGATGATGGTAAAAAAGCCCAATTAGAGTTCCAGAAAGGTTGAACTACACTTTGCATGTTGTAGGGTTTTTCTTTAAGCCTACAGTAAGATGAAACTACTACAAAAGAAGCTCATTAAACTCAGAAAGCATTTTGCATCATCCTCCTGAATTCTTAAAGTATCTAGAAGATGAGAAATGTATTTGCTCACAATCAATTTTAATGGGGAAAGTCAAATTGAAGGGCAAATCAAACATCGCTCCCCCATAACATAGACACACACAGAGTGAGGCTTCCCCCTCCCATCCCTGCCCCCCAACTCCGAAATTAATGCTTAGAGGCACACGGTTTTAATATTATTTTCCAACCTTTTCCATGAAACATTGAACAAAGTCAAATTCAGTTACAATGCTGCAGGTAGATTGATATAAGCAAAAGCGAGTGTCATTGTTTGAGTTACTTTCCATACATAAGGAGAGGCATGTATTGTAGGTATTGTAGTATTTATTTTGTAGTGGAAGTTGTGCAACTTGATTTATCTGCTTAATGCATAGAACAGCCTTAAACATGTCCTAAACCTGTAATCATTATCAGAGCTGTGAATTCTGCATGATCCTTAAGGGAAAGGTTTTACCTCTCTCCCCAACACAGACCCCAAACAATCTTTGTTAAGGGCTGAACACTGTTGCTCAATTCCTCTGTTATGAATACTTTCCACTCCAGGACAGTGATACCAGGTAGTACCTCTCAGTTTTGGGTTCAGGTGTCTGTACCTTATTTCTCCACACACATGAAAGTGCAAATGTTTTCTGCAGATTTCAGTAAGGCAGGTTGCACTCTCTCTACTTTGTCAGCATTCTTTCTGTATTGCTTTCAAAAGCTAAAACCAAATACTTCTCACATAATTCACAAAGAGGAGAGAGCAGACTTCACATCACCTGTTTGACTCAATCCCATTATCCAGCAGTGCTCTAAATCAGCATTTAGAGAATATTTACACAAGCAATTCAAAGAATGAAATCTGGACGAGCACATTGATTCGCATGTACATCAGAGAAAGCTAGTTAAAGACGCTCAGAGATAGCTTCTGTAGTTACTAATGAAGCTAAGCTGTGGTTCCTTCTCTCCAGGGTGGTACCAGAATAGCAGTGACTGACATTCCCAGGCATGATATATACTGCCAGTAGGGTAGAGCATTAAGTGAACATTACAAAATAGAGACACAAGCTGAAATTCAAATACAGTAAGCATGTGATTTCTGCATTTATCAATCCATGAAAAAAAAAAAAATGTCGAGAAAGAAGTTCATCCAGTAAATTATTTTTGATAAAGAGTATGCCAAGGTTTATTCAACAGTCTGATGACAAACTAAGAAACATTTTCACACTCTTGTTCGTCATGTAGTCTGACCAGTATGAAGAAGAGCATGCATAACATATGGGAATAATCAATAGCTGGCAGGGCATTTACACCACTTCTTTGAGCTCTGTGAACACTTGCTCCAATCAGCACCTCATAAGAATCACATAACAAAACAAAATAAATACAACAGTTCGGTTATGGTGTGGGCAACTCTGAAGATCCTGGAAAACTAAGACATTACAGTCCTGGCACACATCCAGTAGAAAATATTCAATAATAATAAAAATTATGCTTATAAACAGCATTTTCATGAACAACAAATACAAGCAGTGGCACATTTGTCATGAAAGGGCACCTAACCAAGCCTTTGAAAATAAATCAGTAAATTTAAATAAACTGCTCCCATAGTGTGGCTTGTATATACTCGAAGGTTTTCAAAAATGAAACACATCATTTAAACAAAGCTTTGTCTATGCTAGTTGAATATCAAGTGCAGATGTTGGCTAGCACAGGAGAAAGCTTGCCTGGCAAACAGATGCTCCATTTTCTATGCTTAAAAGACACTTTTAAAATGAAAGCCTCCTACTCACATAACAAGCAGTAGAACAAACCAAACCACACTTTCTGGTGTACTGCTTTCAGATTGTTTTCTTTGCTGTGTAAGGTTTAAGATTACTGCCTTGTAAGCGCACATATAGCCTTTTATCTAAGTTTTTATAGTGAATAATCTCTGTAGCACGACCAGACCATTGCTTTTCCTAGCAAGACTCCAAATCAACAGAATAACAGCTCTCAACAACACATCCACATCTTCACCTCCATTTAGTAATCTCCTTCCCACTCCTAAATCACACATAGCCTACAGAAAATATACTATTTTCCACTCGTCATCTACCTTATCTCAGCTGTGCACAACTGGATTCCCCCGGTCAGTACTCACCATTTGTAAACAGCTCACAGGAAAATCTCCTCATCTGCTCAAAGAGGAAAATGGATCAACTCCCTTTTTGAATTCCTGAAGATTTCCATTCTGCTTACTGGGATGTTTTCTACTAATAGCAGTGCTCACTAGCTAAGAAGCTCTCTGACTTTTCAGCGAAGAGCCCAGCTGCAGCTATACTTTGAGAGGGCTGTGGGGTAGTTGGCCCCTAACAGGGAACGAGGAGCAGCTGGAACCATAACGACCGCTCTCCACTCCAGGTGCATGCACGGACTTAGCACGAGGTGCAGTTACACCTGCTCTTTGAAATGGTACACAAAAATTAAAAAAAAAAAAAAAGAACAACACAAACCACCAAATGCACATATATATATGAAGATATTGCAGCCAATTAAGCTTGAAAACATAGCTGAGTACACACAGGGGACAGATTTATTGATAAGAAAGTGCCATTGTTATTACTTCTTAAATAGCACAATATTCTTTACTCATATACTGAGTCATTTCTAACTGGTGCCGCAGGACATATTTACTCCATCTTTGTGTTTTGCTTTCAAGAGCTTTTGGTGATTCACTCCAACCTTTAGCAAGTTAACCCATCTTGCACAGAAGGCTTGTGTTCCTGTTGCTAGATGTGCACAGCTGCAAGCACTGTGCCACAGATTTGCCAGCAAAAAAAAAAAGCCAGTAATCCTTAACTAGGCAGCCAGCCACTTAACACATGGTCTCTCTGTTATGGTTTCAGGCAAATGACTAAGCCGTTGACTAGCCCCTGGCATGAGGTTATGGTAACTGAACAGCATCTGGAAAAGTACCGGACATGAGAAATTGCTGGATGAGAAAGATCAGCGAGTGAGGAGCTGACAGAAGTTACAGACTGTGCCATCAGGGATGCCCACATTTTCCAGGGGCTTAAGGGGGAATTAGGCCCTCACAGATAACCACAGGGGACTACTGGGGACCTCATGGAAAGCAAAGCCTTGTGAGGCCAGTGTTGCCTAAGTAACTACTAACTAAGTAACTACTTAGTAATTACTACTTAGTAACTACTACTAAGTAACAACTGTTGTTGTTATCATTATTATTATTATTGTATCCCTTAGATAACAGTATCAGAAATACCCAGTGTGGGTATGTATCTAGTAAAACTGGGATCATCAGGGAAAAAGTAATCAGGGTCAGATTATTTATTTGGGAGGGGACTAGAGCAGGGAAAGTTTGGGACAGGGATGGCAGAAAGGAGGGTCATGTAATGGAAACAGGATAACACAGTCAGATGAACAGGGCTAGCTAGGGCTACCTGTCAGGCAGCCTGTGCTTGATCACAGCAGGGAGGGAAGGACCATAAAACAAAATTGATGTTTGTGATCATGCCAAAAGAGTCACACCTGTTTCTGTGGTCCAGAGGTCGAGGGTATGGGTGTGAAGGTGGGCAGGGTGCTTTCCTTCCCCAGACCATATTGTGTTGGTGCCCATTCCCGGCCAGATGGCAAGTACCCACCACTTCCTACTGCTCTCACCCTTCCATCAGCACATGTCATAGCTCTTTATTTGGGCTGGTCAAATTCAGCGGTACTGTTTGTTTTCCACCAGAACACTGGCATTTAACACAGCTGCGTATGGTACAATCGATGGAAAATCAGTCCTATGTGTTTTTTGTTTTTTGTTTAAAGTAATTTAAAACCATCACATACAATAAAAACAGTATGGAGGTTAAATTTCAAGGTGCATTTTCAGTCACAGCAAGGTCTTACGTTCTACTTAAAATTTTCTTGGTTTAGCATGCTCATCGAGGACTCTTTTGTTCCATGCAACGCAGAGCTCCTTCTAGCAATGCGCAGTGATGCTCCCTCCCTGTTTACACCACCTCCAGCAGCGTAGCTGAGCTGCAGGAAGCTGGGTATTGTCTTCTCAGGTACTTGACAGTTTCCTAAAACCATTTCCGATTATCAAGAAGGTTTTGAGTGCCTCCTTAGCTGCAGACCGATGGCTCTATTTAATAGTGCTTTTAATGATAGCCATTGGCAGGCAGGCATGGTTTTCCCTGCTCCCACCTCACCAAAAGCCAGACAGTCCAAAAATATGAGTCTAAACAAATGAGCCATTAGTGCCAGCTGGCTATTTCCAATTGAGTTATATCTTTTCTGTATTATATTACATTGCTGCCTGGAGGTCTTTACTTCTGCTCTTAATTTCTCTGGCCTGCTTATTTCATTATCCAAGTGTCACAGCTGAATAGCATATAGCAGTAGTTTTAGTGCATTTACACAAAACATGCTGAAAAGAATTTGATTTTAAAATCTCTGCACCTTTCCTCTGAGGTCCCTGCAACAGAGAATCTGAAACATACTTCTCGGAGTGGTGGCAGTTACGGGCTTGCCTGACAATTCAAAGACATTAGAAAAGCAGAAGCAGATTCTGGACATTAAGTTATTTGAATATTGAACACTGTCCAGGTTCTCTGGCTAGTCTCCCAGACAGATAGTATTTCAGTGTTGAAGAGAGAGAGTCCTGTGTAGGGACAACACTTAACAAATAAATATGTTACAGAATCAGGAAAATGACTGATCCTGTGGGTTGCAGAAACGCTTATGTAAGAGGAGACTGGTAAAACTGCATATGGGAATTCTGGCCCAGTTTGATAGCAACAGGACCTCTAAATCCCTCACAAATGTTTAAGCTCTTATCCCAAGTCTGCAAGCATCTTTAGCATCATTTTGCTATCAGACTTTAACACTCAACAGAAATTTTTATTCAGTAAAGATCACTGCATATAGCCCGAAACTTGTACCAAGGACGGCATCAGAGTAGAATCGAGGAACGCCTCTTACTGTACTGAGTCTTTACATCACTCATTCTCAGCACTTCCCTCACCTCCCCTTTCCATTAGTTATAGCACACATTTTATCTGTTTGTTATGATCCCTGATACAGCCTCAAGTTTTACATCCATCATTAGAATTTTTCACCTGTAGGTTGCCACTTGCCTGTATGTGAGGTATTTGTATGCATACCTTGAGGCATTAGTCTAGCAACATAAAAAAAAAACCCTCTTTGCAGAAGCTACTGAAGCTACAAACACATTATGCTCAGAGACACAAAATGTCAACGATCAAAATTACCTTAGGCAGTTTTGGATGGGGTCCAAAATAAAACTGCTCCCTCTTTTTAACAGAGGTAACAAATTTCTGCCCCCAGTTATCACTTAGTTATTTGTCAAGCTGACCAGAGGAAGGTCACTGAAATGAGATGCTGGAACATACCTGTCTATAAAGATGGATGTTCTTTAGGTCTTTCACAAGTTCTTGAATTAGAAATAGAAACCAATGAAAATAAAAATGAAATCTTACCAGTCAGGTGGCAGCTTTAGGCTACTGGAGCAAGAAAAATGGTCAGATTTTCAAAGCAACTTGGAGAATAAGTCCTATACTTTCACTAGAAATGCTTCCATATTCATTAGACATTTCTGAAAATTGTCTCCTTTATCTAACTAAAAGCTGATTTTTTTTTTCTTTATAATGCCTATAAATTGGTTGTCTTATTCTAGTGCTTTCCTCAGCTCACCAGTATCTATGATACCTCAAATGGCTAAGTACAGCTCAAAGATATGTGCTGTAGAAGAGGACAAGAAAGCCAATGCTGTGGCTGTATTAACTCTATATTGTCAGCTGCTGCTAAATTCACACTTTATTATTTGAATGAAAAGGAAAAAGAAGTGAAAAATTAATGAGGAAATGGAAGATGTGAACACAGTATTTTTCTCCCTCACACTTTCATTTTCTCTCTTTATAAATACTGTTTCATTCCCTGAAGTCAAACTCCTATGAGAAGTTGCAGCTCAGCTGAAAATATTATTCATATTTAGGAACTTCTCAAACATTATCGTGAGTTATAAATCAAAAGCATCATATTTATCACTCATCTGACCTAAGCTGACTCCTGAGACGAGACAGACTGGCTGGCAGCAGTGAAGCAAAACAAATGTTTCCTATAGATATAAATATGCATTTATGTAGGTTGTGTACAGATTCTTCTTCATCATCATCGTCACAGTTGTCACTGCTGACAACAATAAAAAGTAGGTACTCTAATAAATTGTCTCAGAATTGATGAATGCTTCCTCCGAGGTTATTTTTATGTGGTGGGACAGCTGATCACACCAGACTCTGGCCATGAAGCATAACATAAAGTACTCATTATTTTATGAAAATCAGTACTTCTGGTCAACTCCATTTGTGTATAGCTCAAATGACTTGACTGGAGCCCCAGAGGCTGTGCACTGAGTCCCTTCTACGTGGACAATTGAAACTGTGATTTGTCTCAAAGGGACTAAGACCCTGAGGAGTTCTGGACAGCCACCCCAAACTTGGTTCAATTTACTTATCATCTGTATCTTTTAATTTTCTTTGAGAAGCAACAGGAATAAAGTAGGCCCGGATTTTTTATTTTTTATTTTTTTTGTATCTGCTGCAAAGACATGGAAGTTGTAAACTTAAGAGATTTATTTCATGTCATGTGTACATAAATTCTACCTCCTGTTCACTTCCTGGAAGAAAGACGAAGGTGTAGCAAACGGAAAGAACTGACTCCTATATCTAAACTATCTTGTCCAGCCCACCTTTCTGAAAGGCAGTAAAAAATCAGCACTGAGCTCTGCAAACAGATGCTAATGAAAGGATGAGGGATAAAAGTTTTACCACCCCTAACTCCACCCTTCAATCACATGACTACAGATCAAAGAGACCACTTATTTGGCTGGTCACCTCTGCTGTATTAGCATCTGGACTGCATCAAGCATTTTCAGCCAGAAGAAAGGACCCGGTTCCTGTAACAATAGCCAAAAGACAGAATCTCACAGCAGTGACCTGGATAGCAATGCAGCTGTTTTGTGCTCAGGTAACTGGAGTGGGACCCAGAAAATTTGGCATCATCTCCTCCTACAAGCCATTGCTAATAGAGCTATCTTGGGCTGGTCATTAAATTTTCCTCATGCCTTTGTCAGCCCTTATCTGCAAACAGACTGCTGCTATTATCTGGTTTCCTTTGTCTTGCCTTTTTACAGAGGAATGTTTTTTTTTTTGATGTCAGGGGAACTGATGACAAGGACGATCTTTCACTGTAGGAGTTCACTGTGTATTTTCAAATTGAAGCATATTTTTTTAAAAGGAAAAGTATCAGTGCATTCATTTCAGTGGAAACCAAAAAGGCTCCTGGAAGCAGGAAGCTTGAAAAACTCAAATTATTCAAGAACTTTTTAAAAAGTCACTTTTGCAAAAATATGTAACAGACAACCTTTTGTTCTGCTTCAGGCTTTGTACGTGCATGTGCAATGTAGCATTATATTTTAGCCAACTCACTGTAAAACTGAAACCTTGTAATTACATCTTCTCCATCAATCATCACCATCTCAAATCTCCTCCATTTGTCTAACTGCCAGCTCAGAAAGATTTATCTGGTGTCTAAAAATCAGCTCAGATTCTTTTTGCTTTTGTAGGTCAGTATCAGTGACAAAAAAAAAAATTAGTAACTTTGGTTTTGGGGTTTTCTGGGAGGAATTTTTGGTGTGTATTTTTTTTTTTTTCCCCTTTTTGAGGATGTACGAAGTAAAAATACTGCTAATGTTTTGCAGATGCATTGGCTTTGAACTGCTGACAGATGCAGGAAGTTGGTTTTATCTAATATGATTAACTAGTATGACCTTCAAACCTCACAGGGTATTAGCACGTGCTCTGTCGAGAACAGCCATGCTTTGCTGCTGCACTCGATTCACATATTGCCCTCAGAACAGTCTGGTGCAATGGGGCTTTCTCAGATTTGGGAACTGCTGCACAACTTCATTCTCTAGGATTGACATGAACCTTGCTCTTCAGAGAGAACATACTGGGGATACTGCCTCTTCCCCACTAACTGGGAAAGCAGAAATGTTTCTGTGACAAGGACTTGGAAACTGAGCAAGTGCTACAAACCACGACGTGCTCGGTGCAATGCAGTGAGGAACTGTGTGGCTTTCCTCTAAGCTCCCCTTATAATTCTGGCCATAAATCCTTCACACAGAGACTGTAATCACTGTCATTCAGGGGATGAAACTTACCCTTGTACCTAGAAACTCTTGTCATCCATCAAATTTGTGGTCTTGGGTAAATTACATACTGTCAGGTTTTTTAGCCATAAAACCAGGTAGGTGATGCCCACCTACCATCAGTGACATGGTAAGGATTAATTAGCTGATGTTCTTAAAAGCCTCCCATTCAAACACCACAACACCAGCAACACTACACCTAGTAATACTGCCTATTGTTCCCGTTGCTGACTGTGCCCCAGGAACCAGTCTCACATAAAAGAGACAAAAGGATAAGTCATCAGTGGAAAAAATAAGGAGAATGGAGGGAGTACAGTTTCAGACATAAATGATTCATTTTGAGGAGTGGCATATGTCATCACAATGTTTTCAGCACAATAAATGCCATGTGGTAATAACCTCAGGGTTTCTTGTGGGGAGAGGATGAGATGATTTGGAAGAAGAGATGGCATGTAATGACAAGAAGGAATGGGAGGAAGGCAGGGAATGAGCACTAGTCAGCAGAGGGAAGAGGTAAGCATCCGAGTGGAAGAGCAGGGAGCAGCAGCACTGTATTGACAGAGAAGTGAAAGGATCTAATAAAAGAGAAGCCTCAGACTGCTTTCTCCTCTTGCCACCAAAATACTTAGATCTTCGTGCCAGCTACTTGTCCTCAGAGATGAGCAGTGTGAACTGCTAAGGCCTTTTAATGAAAGCAGTACACTCATCCTTCCGGCACTTCCACTCTCTCAAATATCTCCCTTACTTCTCTTTGCAGCCAGCATAAGACTTGCGGGATGTAAAGTAGCTCTGCCTTGTTATCTGTGAAAAGCTGGTCTTAGGTATCAAAGAGCTGGGAAGCAGAGAATACAGAAAGATGTAAATTCAGTAAGACTATTTAACTATAGAGAAGAGAATAAGTATTCTCCCATGTTGCCTCTTAGTGTACCTGAGGGTCCTAATCTCAAGAAATCCATTACAAAGAAGAGATCAGTGAAGCATCAACTGAGGACTTTTGTATGGAAACCCTTTATGTTATTTGTATCTGTTCACATAATGACACCATCAAACGCATCCATTTATGTAAGAGACTCGTGATGTTTCCTGCTCTCAGCTTTGTGTTAATCCTCATTGCATTTTTCAGCCTTTGTGGCACCTTCAGTTGACAAGTGCCCAGAAGAAAGGGATCCATTCTGCTGTTCTCATTAGAGAGATTATGACAATTAGGGAGATTAGGACAATTTTTTGAGCTGCACTGAAACAAAAACTAGATCCATCCCCACTTATTTTTCAGTGAAAAAACAGAGAAAGGCCATCTCAAGTATAAACATTCACTTAGTGGTAATGGCACTGGCATTGCACAAGGGACACTTACACTCAGATTCCTGGCCTGAATGAAGAAGAGCAAAAACTCCTACTCGTGTCTTCCAGATTGCAGCCAATGTGCTCTACACCCAGGCCCAGAGATCAGTCTGCTGCTATACTTAGGTCTGTCTCGATCACAGAATATTTAACTATTGATACTTAGTGGTTTGGTTCCAACAGGAGACTGAAACAGTGCCTCCAAAAACAGATCAGAGAACAATGTGTCAACACCTATATGTCTCCAAACATACACACAAAAATCAGGTTTAATGAAATAGGATTTTCATACTAAATGAACTGAGGTGCTGAATTCACAGACGTATTTCAAAGTGCTGTGATGGCTTTGCGAGACATTTCACGTCAGCAGTTCTCACTGTGGGCCAGCATATGACAGCCTGCCGTGCCTATGCTTCCTGGAGCATCAAGGCATTTTACCAGCTAAACACTTCTACTGAGGATGAATAGGTCGTGTAGTAAATTTTCCTCTCCTCTTCCCCCATTTTAATCACTGCACTAAATAGTTAGGGTGGAATTAAAAAGAAAATCTAGCACTGCTCCTTAGAAGAGTTTTCTTCACATGACTACTTACTGCATGCATTTGGAAAAAAGTGTTTTTTATTTTTTTATTTTATTTATTTATTTTTTTGCTTTTGACTACCAGCAGGTAGGAGATCTCTACCATTCTGAGCCCAAAAACAGATCTAGGCATTGCTGATGATTTCAGATGCCTCAAACTGTGCTCAGAAACTTCTTCAATCATATTGCAAAAATGCTGAGGTTGTGACCTGGAGATATGAAGAAAGTTCCTGCGGGTGATCAATGGAATGAGACCTCAAGCAGGGTCCCTCTCATGTTCTGGAACTTGTTACTAGTCCAGAGCTCTTAAAACACGCAAATATATATATAGCACAGGAGTAATCATTGTTCTGACACACTAAGTTAGCAAGAAAGGCTTCCCAACAAAGAAAGTTAGACTGTGAGACTCTCCCCTACCCCCCCAGGGAATAGAGTGAATTTAAGCCTTTAACTGAAGAATTATTTTGGTCATCTTTCAAAGAACCCCTCAGTCCACAGGTTTGCCAAAACTACCAATACAAAGAATAGCAATGAAGGCATGGAAATTGCCATGTCAGAGTTAAAAGTGCACATATTTACTTACACCATACAGGCAACCCCAAGGCAAACCAGAGGATGAGAAATACGCCTGCAAACAGGTCAGGCATACTACCAATCCCTATTATGATGTGTAAGGATGCCCTGCTGTGTTCAAACTCCTGCTCAGAATAAATCTTTTCAGTAAGATTAGATTTAGGGAGTGCTGTCTGTGGAGGTTTTGTAAATTAATGTGTTCAGGCAGCTGCTAAGACACAGAAGAAAGCTAAGCTGTCAATTATTCACCTAGAACAAACAGATTATCTGTCACTAATTTGCTTTCCAAACAATTTCCAAATTCATTTAATAAATCATCTTCCTAACTTACTAAAATGTAATAATTTAAAATATTTACTTTTGATCAAAGCCAAAGGAATATCCATATGTCGCTGTAAAAGAAAATTAAGGCTCTTTAAGCCTACCTCCTTTGGTAAAGTATTGAATTAAACTACTTGAAAAAAGAAATAAGCGCTTTTATAACTTCTGATAAGATCTACAAAGTGATTTTATCTCAGTTTGGTAATACAGTAGTTTGATGGTTTAAAGCTCTGATAATATATTGAGATTTAAACAGGGCTTTTCACACACACTGTTTTCCTTTTTAAAGAGTTGTTGGAGTTCAGATATCCACACATGAAACAATTCATCCATGAAGGTAAAGCAATGCATTTTCCATAATTGTTTTTGCTACAGTGAACAAAGCAGGCAAGTTTTGGCACAGCCCAGGGTCCACATTTTACTTTCTACTAAGTTTTGTTCAGGAATTCTGAACAACAACAACAAAAAGTACCACTATTAGTTTCAGAGCTGCTGATATAAAGTGTCTGTCTTTAGCTCCTCTCTTGTGCACATGCAAAAAAAGGGGAAAAAGAAACCCAGAGAATGATGTATGCAAAGATGTTTTCCCTCGTTTGAGATAAGGTATCTAAAGAAAAACGTTTACTTTCCAGAATCTAATGAGCCCTCCTGAGGGGACATAGTTTGGCTGACCTTATCAAATATTGCTGTTTTCCTGCAAGCACTGGGACCCACTGCCATCGTCTGTGAACGAATAAAAGAACTGCTGATTTTTGGGCTTCTCCGAGATTTGGTTGGTCACTTTTCTTTCTTCCCATTGTGTCACTCAATCCTTCTCAGTTCTTCAGTTATAACCATCTTACTGACCAATGTCAGCACTTCATGCTGCACATGAACCATGCTTTTCCCAGCAGTGTTTTTAAACTGTCATTTTACCATTACAAATAAATGTTGTTTAAAAAGGCAGATACAGTCATATGTATTCAATGGAATGCCAAATTCAGAAGATATTCAGTCCCATAAAGTTTGTAAAAATAATACAGCCCCACCTTGGAAGCACTCAGCATTTTTCGGGATGATTAAAGCAAAATATATTTGGTCCCAGAGATGAAAAAAATGATGTATGTGCTTAATTAGGGCTTGTGGTAGAGTTTAATTTCCTGCGGGTGATCAGTGCCACACTTTTAAACTGAGAATGACCAAGGTGCCTAACATTTGGTTTTGCTTGTGTATAGAGGCAAGTCAGTCTTGACAAAATGGACAGTTGAGCACTGGTGGGCTACAGGCTGAGCTTCTTGGTACTGCTACCCAATGTCCATAGGGCTGCTGGATCTCTTCTGCTCAATGGCAGCTGGTAACCTAGTGCTTTGGACGCTCCCTGAGAGGAATGAAAGCTGGCTTCTGCTCTCAGGACTACTTGTGCGTTTTATCCTCATCTTTTCTTGTTGCCATGGCCCTTGATTAGGATCACATCAAGCTCTCAAAAAACAGTTGACTGCTATACTCCTTCCACCCTCATGAGATGTCCAGTTACTGTTTTTTGAGGGTGTGTTTTGGAGCCAGTCCGAAAACTCATGTTCTTAGATTGCAAAAGTATTGGTGTTTAGTTTCTCCCAAAGAAAAAGCTAATCTATATTTTTACTATTAAGGCTGCTATATAATCATCTGAACTTTCACAACTATATACTGTAATATTGAACTTCTTTTTGTAAGCTCAGCCACGTTTTTCCTATTACGAAGCAGTTTTTAAAAGACCAGTAAAGTTTTCTGTGAGCCTATGATATGTCCAGCTCTTGTCACCACTTCTACTGATGAAGTAAAGCATGCAGCAAATACTGTATGTAACACAAATGGGCCACCAGCTATTGGACTCACTATAATGTGACATGTACAATATGCCAATACTATGCTGTACTTAAAATCAAAAATGACTGGTAAAAAATCTGTGTGTAATAAAAACTGAGAAACACTAATGTAGAATGACTACCACCTTTGGTTTCTTCTCAAGAAACCACTTCTAAATTCCAGCTATCTCTCCCTCTACCTCCCCTGTACTTCATTCTGGTGCTGAAAGTAATCTATCTGAATACACATAACACTACACAACTGGAGTATTCCACTTATGTGGTTCATGTATGCTCAACGATACACACACTGGAAAAGGTAACAGTCATCTCTCCACTGTTTGCACCAAACTGTCACCCTGTTATAAAAACAGTCCAGCTGAATTTGAAGAAACCTACTTCAGAGCTATTGATCCTTCTCAACTGCCGGCCAAAAATATTAAAGTGCCTGGGAAAGGGCTTTATACTATAGAATGAAACATATTCACAGAACGACTGTTGGTAAGGGAAAGCCTATTTAATGTGTACTGTGGGGATGATTAGAAAAAAAACGGATGTGGGAAGCAACATAAAACTTTTTGTTCAAAATTACCAGTAGGAAACAAGAATTAACCTACTGGTAGGAAACAACAATAACTCGGATTTGATAAGAGTCAATAACTGAGGGAGGAGTCACTCTATTTTCACACCTTTACATGAAGATATGCAAATGTACACAGTTAATTTGTTAAGTTGTTCACTTGTTCTGGACTCTTGACCACAAACTAGCATGTTGGTATATATACTGCATTCAATTACTTAAGAAATTCTTAATTATTCTCCTTTGTTATGCTGATGCAGCTTCTTGTCTGATAACCTTGCAAGACCAGATCAGTATAATGACCATTAGACTGAGACATTATCCAGTGGGTTAAAATACACTCCTTGAAAAAATTTGGCTTTTAACTGTGATCAAAAGCATGAATAAGTATCTAGGGTGGGGAGAGGAGGCACCTTTTAAAATAGCATTGTCCCTGGGGAAAAAGTAGAAAAATAACAGTGCAACACAAGCATCAACATTTGAGTATGCCACAGAGACTCTGGAGACTTGACGTTCGAAACAAAATGGGACTTGAGCACTTAGGCACCTCCAGCAAAGTGAAGTGGCAGCCCATGAACTGCATCCCAAGGAAAAGCTGCTCTGCTCCAGGTGGAGGTGAAACTGCTCTGCCAAGCAACCCTTCTAACAGGAATTCATGGCCAGGGAAAAATAAACATAAAAAGCTACATCTCTTAGCAATGCCTCTGGAAAGTGAATCAGGAAGAGGAGCTACATTCAAACTTGTAATTGTAGAGTTGCTGCTCGGCTGTTACCCCACCTGCAGTGGTACCTACATTTCATGTTTTTTGAAGAGTCGAAGACAGACACAATTTTGTTTCAGTGTATGCCCAGAGGCACTCACAGTTGAATGGCAGAGTAGCCACACTCACAGCTCATGCTAAAACTCCAGTTCAGGCCAGACAGTAGATGTTTAGATGCCCATTTTGCCTCAGGAACTTAACCAAGTAAGCGTGCTGAGAACATGCTATGATCCCCATGTTCATGAATCCCCATTTCAGGGCAGTGAGAGATGGAGGCATCACATACAAACCCCAGAAAACAAACAGGACGGCACAAGGAGAACAGCAAGAGGGTGAAAACTGAGTTCAAGACAGAGATTTTCTGTCAACAGAAAGCCTGACAGCTCAATTGCAATTGCAATTGCACAGTGGCTTAGCAAAGAGAGCTTCTGGAAGGGAATCCTGTTATCACAGGATACTGTGATGGTTATGTATCTTCTCTGTCACTTTGCAGGTGGCCATAGCATAGTCATCAGCTGCTTCCTACACCAGTCTCAGGGCTTCCTGCTTTTTTTGCTTCTACTGTGAGTGCAGTAAAACTTTTAGCAGATCCGCCACCTAGCAGAGCATCCTGAGATTTCTTTGGGAATCCTGTGATACGGTGTGTTTGAGGTAGTGGCTGCCAGGTTCACAAAGTCACCACAGGAAGCACATGCATACATCGACAAGTCAACATACACTAAAAATAGGGCAGTAATATGTAGTGGCCATGTAGGTACTATCACCAGCAGCTAAGGTAATGTTACAATGTCTACAATCAAAATCTGATCTCTGCAGTTGCTTTGTTCTTGGATAATCCCCCAAAATAACTGCTGTGCAAGGAAGGCAAGAGCTCAGTAGACCAGGAACACCTTCCTTCACAAATGTGTTAATATACTTACTTTTTCTTCACTGAAACTACAAGTACCCTTAATTCCACTACCAGGTCCTGGAGCTGAACTTGCTCTGGTTTCTTGCTCTGGTATTTAGCCCCTCTCCAGGGCACAGGACATGGCAACAGTTTTATATGGTGTTTAAGTTAGTGCCTTTAACAGCACAGAGGCGTGTGCCTGGGAGTATTCTCTTCTCCATCCTTACTTAGGATTTCACTTTTGTTTAGGTACCAATGTTCAGCAGTAACTTTACTTACAAAATGAGCCATCGGGCACAGGAACATGGGCTCTTACCTCCACTATCAGGCTGGTTGCTTGCTAGCATGGTCCCTTGACTACATGTGTTACTCTAGCGATCTGTGACTGCCACTGCCTTGGTCCTGGGCAGCTGTCTTCTCAGAGAGCCAACCCTGAATGCCTGAGAAGGGTGGGAAAAGGAGTGGTGAAAGAGTGGAATGATTTCTTCCTTCCCAGCTCAGGGTTCTTTTGTTTGCCACAAACTCTCTCAATGCAGTGGGCTGTTTATTACAATTTTGCTCCCCCTCTCCTCCTGCACTTGCTTGCTAGGACACAAGGAAATACCTGATAGTGAACAGGGAACTTGGTGACACTTGCTGCCATTTTTTCTGACCTGTCCTGAGACAGTGTCTCTGCTACAGGCTGAGTTCAGGGAATAGCAGATATAAGACCTGGGCCCCGACAGGCTTTCACTGTCATGAGGTGCATCAGATTCCTGGTAAATTCTGCAATTTAATGCAACTTTTCAGGGGATATTCTGTGGCCACACAGACTCAGCCCTTGCTATTTTAATCTCCTAGGGAAGACAACTTGTCCCACCAATTTGACACATTCAACTATCTAGTTATGTTAACTAATTAAAGGGCATTATGATCAAAAAGATTATATGGGCCAAATTCCCAGTTAGTTCATAAGATGGTCCAACCCCATAGCTGGGTTCTGGCAACACCTTTAAAGAAGAATGTGACATTTCTGTAAATATGGATATACTGCTCTCCCATCTCTTCACCTTGTAAATCCTGTTTTCTATCAACATATCTTCTTTGCATTGGTTCTTTTCCCCTCACACTCTATGAGATGTTCTCCTCTTCCCCAAACTTACTATCTGCAGTGCCTTTTGCCTGGGCTCAGAGCCTGGACAGCAGTATGCTGGAAATAAGCAGCCTTGCACTGCTGTTCTGGAGCAGACAGGCATGTGGAATTGCTGTGTTCTCTTCACTTTACATGCATGCTATCTTGGAAGCAGATCCTGCAACACTCCCGCTTGTTCTGCTCTGCCATAGGTATCTGTGTAAAGAGAGGGAGGGGAGAGAGGAAAGGCTTCTAGTTTGCTATACACAGGATTCCTTTCATATTAGGCATAGATAGTCCTCAGTATAGACAAGTCTCCCCTCTCATGGACATCAAAACCTCCCTATACGCCTGTGACAAGCATGTCAGGCCTCCGCTACAGTGGCTATCTTTACAGGCATCTAACAGTTGGACTTTGCAGCACTGGACTTTTAACCCACTTGCATCCTTCCTGAATTTCACCCACAGCTCCTTCTCCCTGTATTTTATTTTTATTCATTTGTTAGGAAGAAACAAGCTGAGTCGCCTTAAGCAATTTGGATCAACTCTCCAGCTAATAGAGTTTTTTTTTGATTAATTGTCTTTTCCTAACATGAGTTACGTACGAAATATGACTGTACAAATTTAAAAAGAAAGAAAAGCCCTCAAAAGAATGATATTAATAAATTTGCTGCAAGCACACTTTTCAATGAGATGATACATTACAAAAAATTAATAGCACACTGAAGAAATGGTAAAGTTAATCTTTGAAACAATGAACTCTGGGTTTCATATATGACTACAGGAGAGATGTTTATTTTCTTAACTGTGTCCTGAGAGCCCATTTTCAGAAAACGGAATCAATCTGATTCCTCCAGGTATGTGTACAGTGTGTATTCAAGATCAAGCAAATGGGCATTTTCAACCTCTGAAATATTATGTATTCCTTACTCACATTACATTGCATGAAAGCATTGGGTTCCTTTCTGTTCAGAACAAATGGCATCTTCTTGTGCCCTCCTAAATAGAAAACATTGTTAAAAAAAAACACCAGGAGGCAGCATATTAAAACTCTTGTGCTATAAAAGGATATCCAGAACAATATAAAAATCACTTCTCCCCAAATCCTCAACCTGACATTTAGCAAATATATTCCTGCCACCCCTTTCCTACTCATTATGGTTTACACACTCAACTTTCTTCTTATCTACATACCTGAAATTAGTAGTAATTCCACCTAATTCAAACAACTTACTGCAGGCACACAGTTAAAATGGAAGTCAAACTGATTTCTGGAAGAGCATTTAGTGGAAAAAAAATGAGCAAAGTAGGTAGAAACGATATGAAAAAATATAAAACCACCCAGACTAAACCACTTTTACTTCCTCTGAGGTTTACTGAAACATTCCAAACCTCTGAGGTCTCCTGTAACTGTTTTTTCTTTTTTGTTTACAGATACATAGCAAAACGCCACCGAAAAGGAAGCACTGGAATTTTCACCGCACAGGAATACTCTCCCGCTCCTTTAACAGGCACTACTCCTGGATCACTGTCACATTAAAGCCACTGCCACAAGTCTGGCTCACAACCATGCTACGCTAGGCACAGAGCCAGGAAAATGATCCAGCTCTGTGTTTCATGACCCAGGGACGTTGGAAGTTGTGTCCTTTCCTCTGCCTCTCTTTTCTGCTGGTAGAAAAGGGCTGTTTTCAGTTGTTAGTTAGCATAGGATTAAAGAGCCTAAAAATCACAATAGGCATATATGAAAGCTTTTAAACTAGTACATCATTTGAAATCCGAATTATTTATGGTCTTTAATGCATTTTAAGGTCTGCAACTCTAGGCATACAATAACTGCTCTTTTATGGCATCTTGTGTTACACGCTGAGCATACAAAACACAGTAAGAAAGCTGTAGAAATGTGCAACTACCTAAAGCACTTCTAAATACGGATGTATAAACACAAGGTGTATGCAAAATCTATCACACTATACACTGTATAAACAGTGTATAACTGGGTCCTCAGAAAAGGCAGTTAAGAACTAATCAAAAGACAAATCACGAGAGCAAACATTTGTATTTCCAAATTGCAAATCTGGCTTTTAAGAGACTGTATCTGTGTCTCTGACTTCTTAATTCAAACAGATGCTCCACATTTTCCAGCGCAAAACCACAATTAATTGTGAAATTAAAACGCAAGCACAATGTCAGCAGAAATCACAAATTTATTAATCCTTAAATATATCAATCATTTACCATTATGGCAAGAAATATGTACACTGTGTCCCATGGTAAACTGCAGTGTTCCAAATGACAGAAGAGAAGTGTATAATTCAATTGTGGTGGAGAGAACAAATCACAATTTCCTCACATCTTGGTGTGGAAGACAAACTTGATCTACGGTAATACGCCAACACCACATGCTATGTTAGAAGTATAAAAAAAACGCCCTACAACTAAGTTGTTAATTTTAAATACAGTTATGCCACTTATAGCCGCTTCACAAAAAAAAAAAAAAAGTAAAGAAATTAATGAGAAAAAAATGAGGCCATTACTTTTTTTCACAGATCCCATTGGCAGGTTAATATGGCTCAACACATTTATTGTAGATGCTTATTTTAAATATATATTGTTTAAAATCACGTAATAATTATCAGAGAAGCTTAAATCCATCTACCATACATCCACTAGTAACAACATCAAAATGTTTAAGAACTGCTTTTGATTAGTAATCAACACAGAAAGGTGAAATTATACAAATTAGGAAGCTTTCCCATTTTATAAACTTCAGGCTGCCGAGTTGTAAATTTTTCACTGCTAAAAAGAACATTGATTGAGATACCATGCACTATACAGCGCTGCAGAAAACAGTTAGCCCTGTTGGTAATAAAACAATTAACAAATGAAAAAGAAATAACTGATCCCTGCATTTTTCTATTAAAAATGGAAGGGAACAAATCTAAATGCTTGCAAGGATGTACTTCACAGCCACGTAAAGGAAGCAAAAATAGTCCCGGTCACAAAGTTTGTGTTCTGAACTGACTTTGAGAGCATTCCCTGCGCAGTGTACAGACATTTGCAGCCAGGGATGAAGAGCCAAAACAAGCCGGTAATGCTGCAGAGATTGTTGTCCTTGATACTGTACGCTGCCTGATGATTTTAATAAACAAAGAGCAGATTGAGGGGGAAGAGGAAGGAGAAACAAATCTGTGGTAAAAGTGTTACAGTCTTCCTAGAAAACTGGTGTAGTCATAATACATGTCCAGAGAAGCAACAGCAACATTGGAAAGTAAATAAACCCTTCATACTAAGCTTTTAAGGCCTAATACTTCTAGAGTATATTAACCACTGAAGTGGTCTATAGCTTAAACAAAATTTTAAAATGTTTTAAAGACTCCTTAATAAATTTACAGTACACCCTAAAAGTGATAAAAATCTATTTTTCTTTATATTTCCATTTTAATCCTCAACACCTGCCTCTCAATCATCACTTAGTTCCTTACAATTCTTAATTCTGCTTAATTATCCAATATAAATTTTCATTTAGCATAGTAAGAAAGCAAAGGTAAAGACTTCAAAAGAAAAAAAAAAAAGCTGCTGACTAGCCAGAACATTGACAGTTAATTCTGAAGTGACCAAGCCAGCAAATGATGAGATTTTTCCAGTTTACGTAGACTAATAAACTAAGAAGGCTTCAGCTGGTACAAAGCCAAGATATTATCACTTCCACATTTATCAGTGATTTTGTCCATCTACATGCTGTAATAAAAATCTGTTTTACAGTAACAGAACTGCCAGCGGAAATTCTAACCATTCCTACCAGAATGAAAGCAAAATCCAGCGACTCAGGGGAAAAGGAGGAGTCAAAAACCAGTTCTTAAAAAAAGAGGGTACTATGTATTTTTTGTTTCTTTTCTTTTTTATAAACAGGATAGTTTTTAAAGTTGTCTGTCAAAACTTGACATAAATGGAGAAAAGATGACAAATGTATCCTGTATCTACTGCTGTACATCAACTGTTTTTTTGTCTTTTATGTCTTGCTATTTTCTATTTGCATGGAACATCACCTTCATTGAAATGTTAACAGTGTACAGATGGAATACACAGCAAAATGGTGCATCACAAATGTGTTACGTGAAGAACCTTCACAACTTCATGCACTCAGAAACATGCATGAAGAGAACGGGATGGCCAAGATGGTAATCAACCAGGTGCGTTGGGTACAGATAATGCAAGAGCGGCACCGCTGATATTTTTAGCTAGGAGAAGGAGAAAAAAAAGATTGCCATTACTAAAGTAATATCACCACCAGATAACAATACATGCTCAAGTGTTAGCCAATACTATTTAAAAAAACCTTCTACAGATCATTTAACACAATACTGTGATGAAAACCAAACAAAGGAAAAAACCAAGCCCAAACGCTCAAGCAAAGCATTCTTTTATTTTTCAAACCACTTTACAGACGTTTTCAATCTTTACAACATGCCAGAGAGGGTGCTAGAATAAAAATTAATCAGCTTGTCAAAGGAGGGAGGGCAAAATTCAAAAATGAATCTCTGTTCCAGTTGAACTTACTTCCTTAGCATGTACATTACAGCCACTGCCACAGAGTGAGAATCTCACACAAAAATTGAACTGAGTAACAAGGAAGAGTCAGATGTTATTTACATGCAAGACATGCGAGAGCCATATGTAAAGAAAACATGAAAGAACAGGAACATGTAAGAAAGTAGTTAGCTAACTGAGCTTATAATATCGTTTGTATTACCGTAGCATCTAGGGGCCGAAGTCATGATTGGGATCCCGCTGTGCTAGGCACTGTACAAACACAGAACAAACTCTTCACTCAAGTTTCTTGCTGTTCGATATTTAACTTATGATAGTACATGAGAGTGTAAGGTGTGATAAAGTGAGTAAACATAGGCCTGGGAATCGCAGGTCTGAATTTAGGTTTGGGAGTCAGTTTCAGGCCCAATAGCTCTTTGACTGTCGAAACCATGCAGGTCCACTCTTTGTGCATATGCAGACACAGTTCTGCAGAAATACGCTAGCACAAATTCTTAAGAACACGGAATACAAAGAAAGATTTCCTACCTCCAGTCATATCACTCAAATAGAGAAAAACAATGGGCAAGACAGAAACCCAAACGTGTCTGGTCTGTCTCACAACAAAAACTACAAATAAAATTTATACATAAACTAAATATACTTTTGTGCTCATATTCTTCTCTATGTCAATTATTTGCCACAAGGAAATAACTCCATCCAGCTATAGCTAGCAGAGAGCTCAGATCTGTCCTTAAGATTTATGTACTATTTACTGCAGTCCTGAAAACAAATATGCTACTGTGATTGAAGCAACTGATTTGACATAATCTAGGATACTATGTTTGCAAAAGCAGATCACTGCTGTAATTGCCTTTGCAAGTTTACTAGATTTGAAATTCTTCACTGGACATTATGTGTAAGATTTTCACTTTTTTTTTCTTTTTTCTTTTTTTTTTTTTTTATTGAAGTGCCATTATTAGCTACTGTATATTGGTAATAATTAAATAAACAGTTGTAGACTGCCTAAATTTCAAATACAAGAAAAGAAAGGACAGATAATCTGGAATGATATTGTAATTAAATTTCTTAGATAGGTTTCCAAAACAGAGCTGCTGGTGTGACTGGTAGAAGTAAATGTGAAGTTCAAGACAGTCTAAAAGACAGTCAGGATGGTTTGTAGAAGGTGAGTTCTGACATGGTGCTATGTGGGAATCTACCAGATAAACTTGAGAAGATGGGGATTAAAGAAAGAATACAAAATAAAATAACTAAAAGAAAAATGGCAACGCTTGGGCTGAAAGGGGAACTATCAGCCTTGGTAGTCTTTGTCTATGACCTGAGCACAAACAACAGGACTGACCACATGTAATACATTTACACATACGTGGAAGGTATTCTAAACATGGAGGAAAACAGGAGTATTGTACGAGAAGAACAAAATGACCTTGAGGACTGGGTAACCCAGAAACAGTACATGTAACAACAGGAAGTACAAAGCTGCACACTCAGCAAAAGTTTCTATATAGTCATTGGTTGGAAATGACAGTTGAGGATAAATACATGGCTGTCTTAGAAGATCTGCACATCTGCTAATGTGATGTAGACAACAAAAGTGCAAAATCATGCCAGAAGACAGCAGGCGTGGCATTCTCAACAGGGAAAAGAAATTGTGAAGTTAAATAAAAGCCCTGACCACAGTTATATGCAGTATTTCAGAAGGACTCAAACTAATGAAAAGACAAACCTCAAACCAGAAAAGGCACAGCTGAGAGCTGCTAAGGTAGCCAGGAAAATGGAGATCCTATCTAACAAAGCCAACCAAGGCAGCATTATTTAGCCTATGAAAACTGAAGGTGAGAAGTGACCTAATCACCCTTCATATAAAACATCTCACGTCTGCATAGCTATCCCCAGTATAGGAGAACAATGATGAAATAAGAATAATCAATACATTGCATACGACTAAAATTTAGTCTGGAAAGTCTTTTAACCAACAGAGAAATGATATTTTAGGACAGTAATATGAGCAAGTTCAAAAAAACTCTCTGAATTTAAGATGGGGGTTAGGTAACAGATTGATATTGTTGCCAGTGCTACGTAGGATCTTTCGAGGGCTATAATACAATCTCGGAGCATCGCTCCTTAAGCCTGAGTCATGCTGTAAGGTGTTGAACCATTACTCCTCTTTTGTGGCCTTTTCAGTTTGGATACATTCTCACAATCCTGAAATCCCGTCTGTCCCACAGAACAGGCTCAGAACACCCACAGACATGTGCAAAACTGTGCAGGCTCAAAAAAATAATGTCTCAGCTTCTTCTCCAACCCATTGCATCCTTAGCAGTCCCAGAAATCCGTATTCTTAGACAGCATGTGCAGCCATAAAGAACTGACAGTATGTGAGTCTGAAATACTGTCACAGCTTTTGTGAGGAGTATCTCAGATCTGTATGTGCATGTATTCCCATGAGATTTGTGTTCTGCAGCCTCTGGGGCAGCCAGCTGCACTGTGCATGCCCTTTATATTCCAGAGAAACTTGCTTTGGTGAGCGTTTGCAGGAACAGTACATGTCACAGGACACAGCAGCCCATCCTACATGCTACACGTTACGTGAAAAAGTACTGAGGCTCCTGTTACAACATTGTACCACAAACAGAAGAAGCTGCAGAATATATGCAGTATATCTCTGTAAAGTATTATTGGAAATATTATTACAGGAATTGTTGAGAAAATTCCATAAACTTCCATGAAAATAGTAATATGATGGTTATTTTGTTGCCTTCTGGTTTTTATGTCTAAGAATAAGTGTCATAAATTACCTTGTTCTTTTCTCTTAATGGTTATTTCTTATCAATATGCTTAGGTTAAGCAAGTTAAAAAAATATGGTACCTCCCCCCCACCTTCCAAACCCTCTCAAAACCAGAACCATTAAAAAAAAAAATAAGGAAGGGAAAAGATTAAATAATTTCCTAGTCCAGTTCCTGCCAGTCTGCTATAGATGCTTACTGTCCAGGGTACACCAGGACAGGTGAACGTGTTTCACTTATGCCTTCTGGCTCTACACACATCCAGGTCAGACCCCTGGACAAAAAGCTCCTTTATAAAAACAAAAAAAAATCTGTAATACTGCATTTCAGGAAAACATAACTACTCTTCCAATATTATCTGTTTAAACACTGGCAGTGCAGCTTAGATGTGAAAAACAGGACACCATGGTTCCTGCTCTCATTGGTTTCCCAATTTTAAATAAAATACAATAGTTATTGCTAGGTAATCAAATTACTTTTTTCCTAAAAAATAAGTATATACATTTCATCCTCACTGAAGTTCAATACTTCGTTCTATCACGTTTAGGTGTGGAGCTGTAAGTTGGACTCGATGATCCTTGTGGGTCCCTCCCAACTTGGGATATGCTATGATTCTGTGTTCCTTACTTGATCGAATATTGTTTCATTTGGGAGAATGATGTTGCAAGAAGTAAGTTATAGGACATGCTGAGGTTAGAAAGATGAAATCTAAGCTCTTATCATCCACACTAGCAAATTCAGCCATCATCCATATTAAGACACCTCATACAAATGTAATTATATCTTACAGAGGGCTTGCACCTGAGCAAGCTAATGCCTATGCCAGTGCTGCCTAACTGGGAAATGGTCTAAGTGTGTCTACTTAAAGAAGCAGGCAAACTTGGGCTCCAAGAGACACAGTAGCATTAGTGAAGGCTGAAAGCAGAAGAAAAGCAAAGGACTTGAGCAGAACCTCTTGAAGAAGCCGTGACTCTTTATTTCATTATTGCAACTGTGAGTGTGCTGTAATTTACACTGCTGAAAATCTGGCTCAAGGAACTCAGGTTTGTGCACACTGCGTCACAGCATGACTCTGAGGGTATGAGAGGGCATTCAGAGATGTCCGAATGAAAGAAACAGAAAAATGATGACGGGAGAGATTTCAGGCTTACCCACACAGGTTTAGTAACTATCATACAGTGACTGTTCAGCAGTCAAGCAAAGGGAGTGTGGGAAAGAGGTAAGAACATGACAGGTACTTGTATGACTTAATTTACAAAGGAAATACATAAACTGGCTCGAAATCAACTTGCAAAGAACATAACTAGGCCTGAGTGGGTAGAGGTGGCTGGAAATCACAGAAAATATTACTCAAATTGCAGTTTTTCAGAAAAGAGATTTTCCAGTCAGCTCTAACATCTCCATGTATCCTATCACTATTTTTTCCTCCAGGTTTTCCTAAAATCCTATTTTAAGTTTTCCAATCCTATTTTGTGTGACTTGTATCAGACCCTATATACATTAAATCATTTTTCTCTACCACCTCTCAGCTCAGGGACTGAGCTGGATCAGTGGGCATCACAGTTGAAAATAACAACAACAAAGCATTATTTTAAAAAATATCTGCACAAATACTACAGGCATACTACTGAATTTAATACACACTGCATAAATAACCACAAAAATTACACTATCAAGAGTACAGTTTCGTAGTTTTTAAGGCCAAAAGCAGCTATTAGACTATCTGGTCTGACCTACATAGTTTAAGCTTGTGGTCTGAATTGTTTCTTACTTGATAGGTACTGTTGGTGACCCTGAACGGTGAAAGTGAACATTCTGCCATTTCCCGTCACGACGGTGCCAGACCCGCGTTTCCTCTGACTGCATTGTCTTTGGCATCCCACTTCCATCCATGTACTGTGTGAGCCGTATATACGCAATGCAAGCAGCATCGTCACCCACAAGGTGGACGTGAGGATTGAGGATAATGGTGTGGATTGGCTTATTACTTTTGGATAAAGCTAGGAAATAAATACACACACAACACACACAGAGGACAAATTAAATTTTCTCTATGTAAGCCAGAATAACTCATCTCACCCCATCTTACAAAATCAAACCATCAAGCTTAGCAGATACAAGGTAATAATTGCTGTTTACTGTTAATCATCACTGACAACTAGCTCAAAAACACTGTAGAAATGAGCACAGTCACAGTATAAGGTATGTTTTCCCCTTTCCTGCAAGAAAAACAATCAAATGTTTCATAGTATGTATTACTTCATCCAAGCAGGGGCCAAACAAGTTCTTGTAACTGTCCATACACAATTATTTGACCGCGACCAGTTCCAGGGCACCTTAAATAGCAGCAATTTATAGCAATTGATATGTTATTATGTTACTTCCCTTTCTTTTATCTGGCAGTAAGTTCGTCGGAAGAACCTCAATAATTAGTTTCTTAACACTGGTAGCAGCAATAACTGCAAGGCACCTTTTTAAATCCTGCTGACAAAAAAAAAAAAAAAGAGTAATTTGACATGTCTTATTTCTAATCTGCTATCTTTATTGAAAATATCTGATTGGATTCCTGGTCATATTTCAGCATAATCATTCTCCAGGTGACATGTTAAACACAAGTATTTGGAGACTCTGCTATGAGGTGCAAGCTGCCACCAGGTATTTCAGTACACATGGCCACACAAGGCTGGGCCACTGTCTCAAGTTTCCCTATTGGGTTTTCCTAGTACTTCAGTTTCGCTGCTGTGTCTAATGCCTAACGGCATTTGTACTTGATATTTTCAGTTACAATTAAAGTGGGTTTTCAACTCACTCCTGCGACATGTTTTGTTAAATGCTGGTATCTGTGAAAACTAAAAAGCACAAGTAATGAAAGTAAACATGTTAACAAAAAATATGGAAAATTCTGTTTTGGAGATGGAAGAGAATTTAGGAATACAGTAATCCCATTTACTGCTCCGACATTTCTCAGAAGTTATTGGATAAACTGATACCTTCATTCATAATATTTTACCTTCTTTTGAGTCAAGTCTACTCTAAAATTTTTACTTACATTACATGATCCTCCAAAGCTTAAGTTTATCCACTCTGTGGGTAATTTTTCTTTCTTATAGCTGACATGATTGTACCAAATATATATACACACACAAATATATATACATATATATATACAAGCCAGTACAAAAAAGACAGCTGATCAGATCCTCAGCAATATAGACTGAGTAACATCTTCCCCCAAACATCACATAGTAACAGTCACTATAAATTCACTGAAATTGTCGGCTGTTACTTGCAATTACTCCGTAATCACATAATTTAATGATGTTCCTTTTAAGTATACTTACAGCATAGCATGATGTACTCTTTTTTGCAATGGAAAAAAAACTTACGAGAATTACTTATCTACATTATTATTTTATTTTTATTTTATACATCTTAATTTTCTCTTTCCAAATGCCTGAAACTTTCCTCCACTCTCCAGGGTGCTATATGATGTGTGAATGAGTGCAGCAAAAACAAACAAAAAAACACATACAGCAGAACTACAAATGAAAAAAAAAAATGTCTCCTTCCCCTGCCCAAATCAACCAACTCTCAAACAAAAATGCTGCTTAGAGAAACACATTCACAAGGAACAGATGAAGACACACAGAGATGAAAAAGGAATGTTTACCATTTTCAAAGTAAAACCGGTGAAAGTCCATCCCTTCTACTAGATTACCCAAGGCTTCAGGTTCAAAAGATGTAAGGCCTGGATCACAGATTTTTCTGTGAAAGAGAGGAAATTCTGTAATAAACACATGCAGTTATGTAGCACAATGCTGGACAGAACTTTCTAAATGTTTCCTTTATTCCCATTGGAAACATTACTTACCTATGACATCATACTGGAAAAGAACAGAATTTAAACAGGGAGCATTAATGGCATTTCTGGTTTCACCTAAATCAGTAAATTTGGCAGCTTACTTCTGGGGTGCTAGATTTCACATATATCACCCTTTGACCAAAAGAAAGACTGCCAAAGATAGCCCCACAAGATAATCATATTACAACTAGAAGTCTTCACTTCTGGCTCTGAAAACAGCCTCTCTGCAACCCCAAAAATATTTTTCATGTCTCGCACCATTGTTTAGGTAAGATTTTAAATGTTTTTAATCTGATAAAACGTAGATAAGAATTCAGAATAAGTTTCCACTTGACATTTTAGTGTGATCACACCAAAGTGTAGGCAAATGTTTAAACAGGAAGAGCAGTGTCACTGTTGATCTGTGAGGCTTGTGCTGCAACAGGACAGGATCCACCCAGAGAAACACAGGAGACCAAATGCAATGCTGAGAAGTGTTTTCCTCTACTTCTTTTTTGAGGTAGGAGCAGAAGAGAAGCAGTGATGGAATTGTGTCTTTGCACAAAAAAGCCGAGGGAGAAATCAGTCCACTTTCCCTCAGCAAATTCTTGCACAGAAATGCACAGTGCTCAGTAGAGGCTGGTGGAACCTAAATTCCACATTGTCTTTCATGCCTTGAAGCACAAATGGGATTCTTCTAGCCACTATCAGTCTCTACAAACACTGTAATTTTTCTTTTAAGAGGTTTTACTGTATTTTCTGGATTCTATATCAAAAACATGACTTTACTTTCACACCAAGATAGGCTACTGCATATTTTGTGTCAGGATGATGATCCTGTCTCGGCATAGCAGGACTTCACATTTACACTAGCACCTCCTCTGAAACTGGCACCCAGGCTAGTGTAAAGCTAGGACAAAGCAGCAATGAAAAACTCCCATGTTTCTTGAGGGCATCTGAGAATGATCTTCAGCAACACACAAACACACACACTCATATATGCATATTTACATATATATTTTGAAATGTATTTTGAAATACATCCACTCTCCTTGCTCTCTCCAATATGAGAAAACTTACGTGTAAGCTTCGAAGTCCCCATTGTTGATAGCTTCAATCAACTGCTCGGTAACCTTGATAATCTCCTGCTTACGAGCTAGAGAGATACAAACACAACTCTTAAAATGGAAGGCAAAGTGGAAGGTGACAGCTGAAAGGCTGTCAGAACAACAGCCGTAACAAAGGTATTCTGGCATTTCTCAGCCTGTACAACTGCCTTTTCTTTTCCTCGTCCATGACCAAAGGACATTATGTTATATTACTACTTTACACTATTTTGCCTTCAGCATTCATGAGGAAATTAAACAGTCAGGATCAATCCACTTTCCTATCACAGATTTAATCTTCTTTCCTTCACTGAAGGATCTGCTGTTTAAAAATCAAAACAAATCCAAACAAAAACAAAATTTCCCAAAGCCTGACTCTTTTCTTTGAATTAAAGGAAGCTGGTGATTGTTTTACAAGTGATGGTCTAATGTTTCATTTGCAGACGGGGCCTTTAGCCGGTAAGCGTATAATGCTGATTTTCAGAAATCTTTGTAACACTTGGTGTTCGCTTTACTTAAATGTACACATTTGGCCAAAGAGGAATTTAGGCCCTAAGCCTATAATCAAGATCCCCTGGTGCAAAGCTCATGGATTACACATAGTGCATACACACCCACACAGGTCTAATTACAATACAGTGTCTCTCAACTCTTGACTTCTGTGACTATCCTTTGCTTGTAAAATGTTTAACATCTAGATTACAACAAACCTCAATCAGATCATTTGGGACTACTACAGTACAACTACTAACTAATACTAATAAATGCTAAATAGGAACAGAAGAATAAAACATTAAAAACAACAAGCAGAATATTCATTTTCTAGTAAAAATATTCAAACTTAAACACAGTTTGCAAATGTCTCTATTTCAAAGGCAAAAGTACGTGAAACAGTTTCTCCTTGATCTATCAGTCAAGAAAAGATCACAGGTCATTTGCTAATGTTAATAGGACATACACTAAAACAGTGCAAAGTGAAAAAAAAAAAATCCTGCACGTGGTATGATTATTAGTAACACCAGTTACTCTATGAGAGTACTGTGCCCTCTACGAAGGCTAAGTACTGAGACTTTCAGAAGATGGAAAACCTCACTGACTTCACTTTGAAAACTGACTTCCAGTCTTATTTTATTTTTTTTCCAAAATAAACCAAGGTTTATATTTTTGCACTGTACATTTGTAATTTGAAAATTTCAACCTTACACTGATAAAGTTCAACCAGAGTGGCACTGCTCTCAAATACAGATTTTTTTTGAGTTTAATGCTAAATTGGTAAGGGAAAGAGACTTTACTGGTACATTTTCAAGGATTTAACTTATGTTCAACTCCCTATTAAACCTCAGAAAATCAATTTGGAAGACCAAGCTTGAAATAAAAATAAAATAAAAACATTGGCAGGCTTTACTAGCTCTCTTGTGCAAGCAATAGCTTTAATTCTCCTGCACACTCCTACACATGGACTAGACAATTCACACATACGCATGCTTGGAATGTTAAGACCAACGTACTGAGAGAGTTCACGTTCTTTTTCAAAAAGAAAATGTTGGGGAGCATAGGTACAATGTAAGTCTCCAGTGCTGTACTGCAAGAACTGACATCGTGGTGTTAGAAGAACCTCTTCATTTCTTTTATGCTCCACCATTTCATATTTAAGTGCACACCTAATGTTTTCAAATAGAAAGCACGAAAAAGAAACCAGAAAGGAAAGAAGTAATGGAGAATAAGTGGATATAAAAGTCCAGTAAGACTTCTTATGAGTAGCTTTTCATTACCAGACAGCATGCTCGGTAAGAATATTTAGTGTACAAATTGCCTTATTTTTCACAAATACATGGAAACAAGATTTTTAATGAAGAGATCTTTTGACTGCAGATCAGCAATGGCCCTATTGTCTTATGTTTAGACAACACAGAAGAAACTGTGGACATTGCATGGCACTGTCAGCACAAGCCAAGTGGTAGGATGGTTGAGTAAGAAATAATGGTGCAGTGTTCAGAAAGGCTGGCAAAATGAAAGCCACAATATGCAGACTTCATGCAAGGGAGGAAATCACAATTTTTGCATGCTACATCTCATATGCATATAACTAAACTAAAGGATTTGATTAAATAACCTGGTAACACATTCCAATCAGAGATTAGAAAATTACAAATTATTAAATCAGATAGGGGAAAATGAGGTAAAATTTCTGATGAACTGCTAGATGGTCATGAGATCATGTTATTGGGTAGCTGTTAGACTAGTGTAAGCAATGAACATGTCTGTAAAAGTACTGTAGCTTCCACATGCAAGAGACAAAACCAGATGGACACGTGATTTCACTTTCACTTGGCTAGTGACAATTGGCAATAGTTCCTTTTTCACTAACATCAGTCATTTCTTTTCCAAGTGTTACATGACAAGCCCACAGTTAACTTGCATACTACACATGCTCTGACAGGGAACAGCAAACAACAGCGAATATCTGAATATATTCTAGTACACACCATTCCGTGAAACAAACTGGGAGGTTGATTAAATTTTTTTTTTTCTTTTAGATGAATGGCGTGCAACAATTTAGTTGGATAACTCCATTCACTGGCATCTGTTTGTGCCTTTGGTAGTACAAGTTAAAGCCATGTAAATGACAGAAGTTCCTTGCTGCGAATCTTTGAGATTTTGAGACTTGATTTCAATCTGGATGAGCATGGAAATCATTGTGAACATACATTAAAAATATTTGGGGTCAATCAAAACGTTGTATTTTAAATCATATCTTTGATGTTGTATTGTATCACAAGATTTAATTCAATATCAACCTCAGAAAGGACAAATTGAACCATATTGCCAAATTGCTTTTATTCTGTATTTTTATTTTTCTCCCAAAATTAAATTGCAGCGGAACATGTGTTTTCATGAGACTTTCTGATAGGAGCCACCTAATACTACAGAATATGCTTCCAGCAAAGTTTCTCTGGGCAGTACTAACATTTAGCAGAGCCGAGTCTGTTGACTGATCCATGAAATATGAAGAAGCTCCAACAGGAAGCTCTACATGCTGGCAAAGAAAGTAAACGAGATTAAAGGCAGTATCACTGGCTCAAATCAACCACTGACTGACTCCAGCTCTAGCGTCAGTTCTTCCAGTACCTGTGGAAAACTTTGCAGTTCACAATGGGGACTGTCAGGAACAGAACGATGTTGCCAAGTCATTTATTTGCCTTCCAACTCATCTCTCAAACTTTCTACAAAATTCCAACCACACATGAAACTCTATGTGAAAGCAACAGTGCTACTCTTTCCTTTCTGTAACACACAGACAATTACCCATGTATATAAGCAGCCCAAGAAAATCAGATTTCTTCCTACTCAGTGATTTGATATGCAATCTCATCGGCAGAAAGTGACTAAGAGCCAAAGACAAAGGGGCAGAGTAATTCAGAAGCTGGAGTTCCAGAATGATTTACCTTGTGTGCAAAATCCCCCTCATTCTCAGCATTTCTCATTTGAAAGCAAGAATGAACATTACAAGAAAAAGATGGCCAAGAAGAAGCCAATATGAAATACTCAGTAACATCAGATACCAAAGAGTAATTAAAAATCTCTATCGCTGCTGTGATCTTACACTAATGTCCTAGTATCTTGAGTATCTTTTTTTATTTTAACATTTTACACTTTTTGTGTAAGTACGTGCGTGGGTGCAGGGAGACAATACAAATACACAGCAAATGTCTTTCAGCCTATAAATATGTTGTCTAGAAACCAGAGGTTTAGCCTGGGAGGAAGGAAGAGAAAGGAGACAGGAAGGCCAGGGAAACAGGGAAGAACTGGAATACTACAAGCAGAAAATTGGAAGGAGACTGGAAAGCATGAAGGGAAGAGGAGGAAGAAAAATCAGCTGTTGCTTGGTGAACATGGGAAGCAAGTCAAAAGCTTTTTTTCTTAGCGCAAAGGAAGAAACTGGAGGGCACTGAAGATGAACTGAGGTGAAATGGATATCGGTAGGAAAAGGGTCCTGCTGTTGCAGACAACACCTGACAGAAATAATTGGCACTTATTGAAGTGGGAAGAAAATTACCAAATTTTCATTATAAATTTGATGGACTCTGTGTAATGTACACTTTTTCAAACCTCCATTTTTTTCCCATCTAAACACACTACAAACCACACAAGGACAAGTGAACAAACAAGGCATCAGGGAACAGGCATCTGGCCAGCTCCCATCTGCCTGATAACTGTCACTCACAATCACCATTTTCATTTGATTTTTTTTTTTTTTAAATCTAATAAACTTCGCTTGTTTTGAATTCTAGGAGAATTATGTTGTTTGATGTACAGTGGCAATTTCATGCTACTATACCTTTTATTTAATGTGCAGTACAAATTCCCTAAATAAAGTACTTCACCTTAGGTTAAAGCAGGTCAGAGATCAGTATGCTCTCTCACAGTGTGATGAGATAATTAGACAACGCCAAAATGCACAGCTTCTTTGCCATTATAAACTATATGTATTATGGCCGCAGAGAGTCCTACAACTCTTTTTTGCATATTCAGATTTTTAATTAAAGAATCACCAATTTCAGTTATATTTCAGGTAGTGTTTACTTTGTATATAGAATAAGACTGTAATATTTGCTAGCACTAATTCCATGCTAGGAATAGATCGGTGTCAATAGAAATAGACAAGCACTCTAGCAACACAATTACAACACTCATTGCACCTTTTTAAAACAAAAGGAGCAAAATGAAATCTGAAATGAGCTGTATGTAAGGATACCTACCACAGGGGTAGTTTTGGAATTGCTATTTCTGCAGAGTAATATGCTTTGAGTCAAACTCACTTACAACATGCAAAGATATAAGCTCATACATGCTATCAGTGAACTGCATCAAAGTACGCAAGGAGAGGAAGTATTCTTTAAGAATAATGAAAACACCAGTCCAGTGTTGCATTTCCTAGGCCATAAAAATAAACCTTTACTTCAGATGCAATAACCATGGTTTTAACTGGCGCTTTTTACAGGAAAAGTGCTTAATTATTACACAGAATGACACAGAATTACAGAACCATTTAGGTTGGAAAAGACCTCCAAGATCACCTAGTCCAACCTATGACCTAACACTAAAGCATATCACTAAGTTCTACATCTACACGTCTTTTGAATACCGCCAGGGATGGTGACTCGACCACTTCCCTGGGCAGCCTGTTCCAATGCCTCACAACCCTTTCAGTAAAGAAGTTTTTCCTAACATCCAACCTAAACCTCCCCTGGAACAACTTTAGCCCATTCCCCCTCATCCTATCACCGGACACGTGGGAGAAGAGACCAATCCCCACCTCGCTACAGCCTCCTTTAAGGTACCTGTAGAGAGCGATCAGGTCACCCCTGAGCCTCCTCTTCTCCAGACTAAACAACCCCACCTCCCTCAGCCGCTCCTCATAAGACTTGTTCTCCAGANGGATGCTGTTGGCCTTCTTGGCCACCTGAGCGCACTGCTGGCTCATATTCAGCCGGCTATCCACCAATACTCCCAGGTCCTTCTCTGACAGGCAGCTTTCCAGCCACTCATCCTCCAGCCTGGAGCGCTGCTTGGGGTTGCTGTGCCCCAAGTGCAGGACCCGGCACTTGGCCTCGTTGAACTTCATACAGTTGGCCTCGGTCCATCGGTCCAGCCTATCCAGATCTTCCTGCAGAGCCTTCCTGCCCTTGAGCAGATCAACACATGCACCCAGCTTGGTGTCGTCTGCAAACTTGCTGAGGGTGCACTCGATCCCCTCATCCAGATCATTGATAAAGATATTGAAGAGAACTGGCCCCAGTACTGAGCCCTGGGGGACACGACCAGTGACCGGCCTCCAACTGGATTTAACTCCATTCACCACAACTCTTTGGGCCCAGCCACCCAGCCAGTTTTTAACCCAACGAAGCATATGCTTTGAATTCTTTCCCTTTATAATATCATCACATGTCAGAGTGCAAGGGCTATATTTAGCCTTATGACATGTAAGAATTTGTCTAACAAATGACAAAAATACTAGGATATAGGAGGAAAACTCAAAAATCGTAACAGAATTCTAATAACTGGTTCAGCTATTTTTTCTAAGGCACGTGGTAAGAGCTGAGTGAAAAATTGAAGACTGACCCATCTATAGTGTCTGAGAATATGGCAATGGTTTTCTATGACATAAAATTATACAATCTCTGTAAGTGAAGGATTACTTAGCACAGATAAATTCAGTGTGTTTAAGACAACTGAGGTGTGAGGAAACACATTGTTAAAAGAAGTCAAAAGGTGCAGAGCCATTTCCCTGAAAACTAATCATGAAGACGACTGTGGATAGTGTAGCAGAAAGCTACCATAAAATGGCAAACTTCTGTGGAAAGGTTTTCTATCCTTCTTCTAGCTTTTCTATCCTTTGCCCAGAATATGGGTGAAGTAAATCCATTAAAGAAAAGACCATGGACCTACTTTCTAAATATAACCCTTACTCCTGCAGGGATAGTGTGCTACAGTAATAAGGTATTAGCAGTTCAAAAAGTATGATCCCTGCTTTGGCAAGTGAGTAGGTATATGACTAATACAAAGGCAGCTCAACCAAAAATATCAGGAAGAACAGTTATAAAAAGATCAAATAATAGGAAAAGAACAGAAGAGAACATATTCTAACATCGACTAAAATTATTTCTGTAGCACTGCTGCAGTACATATGTTGACTTTAAATGGGTTGTGAACCTCTAGGCATATTTCACTATTTTTTTCCCCACTCAACTACAGGGTGGGGATAATCTTTCATAACTACAGAACACCATTAACACCAACATTTAAAGAACACAAAATAAGTTAAAACACCATTTACTCAAAAAGCATCTAACATTATAAATACCTTAATCCTACAAGGTGCAATCTCCTAGCTAGTGAAATAAAGTACCACAGAACAAAAAAAGTTTCCAAAATAAAAGCAAAACCTTATTCTTGGAGGAAACCATGGGGCTTTTCTTCCCTTCCTGTAGCCCAAAACAAATGCTAGTAAATTCACTCCACAAGAATCACACAGGAATGACAAATATTTTGGTATTTTAATTGTGGAGAGAAGGTGTAGAATAACAATGAGCTGTAGATGCGTGCAAATGAAGTCTTCAGAAATACACATACCAGAAACTACATGTTTTGTGAAACACAGAAAAGAATTCTTGGTAACTGATTGACAACCATATTACCCATGAAATTGTTCAAAACTAACACCAGTATGTTTGTTCTGGAAAAAATGATTTTTAAAGCCTTTATGCTTTATTCAGATAATGGAGTATCTTTCTACTACCATTAATTCTCTACATGATTGACTACATAATTACAGGATTGGAATGGTTATTAATTAACCCCCACTGATTTTACAGGAATACTCTGTTTTTATTGTTCCTTGGCAAATTTCTTTTAACACAGAATAATCCTAGGAATAATCATTATACAAACAAAGCATAAAAATAAAGGTCATATATTTTTGGTCTTTCAGAAGACAGCTTCTTATCAAATAAGCGCAGTGCAGACAGCACCTGCAACAGGGCCTGTGAAATCCACAGCAAAGACCAATCACCTCCATCTTCCCAATAACACCCCAAATCAGGGAACTCCATATTCCTTACTAATGTTTTCTTTAAAACTGATAGTGATGAAATCCCTGTTAAGAAGGAAAGTACCTTTTCAAGAGAATGAGGTAGCTGGTTCATAGATTAGCATGTGAACTCTAAGATAATTAAAATGATTCTGCTTGTTGCTTACATTTTGTTTCTTAAGAATAAAACCCTTCAAACTTTTCAACTCAGCACTCTTAACTGCATATCTTTGTACACATCATATTGTATTAATCTCACAACATTTTGGACAAGTATAAATACAGACGAGTGATTTTCCTCTCTCAACTACCCTCCCTTATAATCAACAGAAAGAAAAAAGCACTTTCAGGGCACAATTCATTTTACCCTAAAATAGATGTCTAAGACAAGCGTGACTCATCTGACCTATTTGCATTGACTGTAAAGGGAGTCTAGACAACTAGCTCAAATATAGATAACTATACTGCAGACATCCAAACCTGGGGAGACAAATCCTACCCATTATGCTACCATTTCAATACAGAACAGTCCTTATCAAGGTGACATTGGCCTAGTAAAACTGAATAGCACAGTATGGGGGGACCCACCTTCATTTCCTATCAGAACATAGTACCAACAAACAGCAATCAGATGAAAAGCATACAGCCACTAATACTATTTCTATACTCTGAAGATAACCAAAATCTGGAGGGAAAAAGAAAAAGAAAGTGGAAGAGATTGCAGATTTTATCCGTGTTGTATAACTGACTGGCTATGTGGATGCACCAGATATATCACTCTACTCTACAGCATGCACTGCTACCCCAGAAGCAGAGAGGAATACAACAAATGTCACAGAATATTTTACAAAATCATTCTATTTTCACATCAGTGTTTGAAAATTCTCTGTTGATAATTTCCCTTATAATTTACTCCACAAACAATCCAAGGAACTAATTTCTTTGAAGGAAAAAAAAAAGAGAGAACGTGCTGCATGAAAAAATGACAGATTGAATATCAGATCTACATGAAAAATACCCAGGTCCTTCAATGACAATGCATGCTTCAGGGGCTTTATCTTCCAAGAACTTTATCAAAATTTTGTGCATGTAAGATCAGAGTTCACCCCTCAGCCCACCTCTTATAGCCCAAATACCTTAAACTTTGATTTTGAATAATGTATTTGAGTTGTCATCTTGTGAGTAACATCTCATTCCCAGTGCCTGTTGATTCCAGTGATTCACTCTGATTCAACAATTTATGACATAGGTGGATAGTTTGCAGGGGTTTTTAAGGCTACTGACTGTCTTCTACCTTTCACAAACCCTCCAAGCCCACTACCTGCCTAAAGAAAATTTAATTTATTAGGCAAGGAGGTAAACTTCTGAAAAATCATCCCAGCAAATAATTTTTCCAGTTTATACTGACAAAGACAAAGATCAAACAAAATAAATGTATCTACTATTTAAATCTTATATGCAGTAAATAGTTTCCTTTTATTAATGGGAAGATAATTATTTCTAAAGATGCTCTGTAATATTTGCACTGTGGCGTATGTTGGAAACATATATTTCTAATGACAAACTGTCTACAGTCTCAGAACAAAGCTGTATCATGGTCATTGCAGTTACAAGATACTGCACTACAGCTTCACAACATGTTAAATGAATCATGGAATCTGGCTCCTGTCTCAAGAAATAACATTTAAAGTCTTGATAACAGAGACATTAATAAGCTTTGCTGCTGTGAACTTTTTTATTTATATTGTACTTTTAGCCAATTACCCTACTAATACAGTCAGAGAGATCTATTTGTTTTCCACTCGTTTCTTTTTTTTACAATGCAAAATCAATAATAATCCTCAATGTTATATCTTCTTCCTTTTTAATATTTAAATAAGTTTTAAAAGCAATGAGATGTGTTGTGGTAACCATAATAACAATCCCCAAACAATAATTCTATGAAATGCAGTATTTGGCTATTTTACTCATAAGAAAAGTATGTTACCTTTAAAATTATATTTCTGAATACTTCAAACACCTATTGAGATGTTTTATTTTTGAGGACTTTCTTTTAATTACATGATAATCCTTCCTCACCACACCACATTTACCTCATCTCTTCATGATGTCTGTGAAAGCAGATTAAAACCTATCAAGTTCAGCAGCTAAGAAATCAGTATTTTTCTAATTTATAATTATATGTGTGCAATTATAATAATTGCTACTTTACAACAAACACAGAGTAAATTCAGTTCCATAATACACAGAGATAACACTGTAGTCTATTTTGGCTCCCACTTTCTTACCACTGTGTTGTCACAAAACAAAGATCAGGTATGATTATTCATCCAGGCAAACTTTGAAGCCCTTCTCATTTTCCAGACACTTGTGTCATGAAGAAATTGCATATGCCTGACGCCCCCAGTTCCTAAGTCTTCTGCTCTGACTTCACTGTATAACTTTTTCTTTTAAATTCTCAAATTTGCTCTTTGAAAACAGTCACTGACCTGAATTCTCCTGTGATGGCATTTAAAAATCAAAACCACTCGAGCCTGTATCATTGTCTCTGACAAGCTCAGTAACTCACATGTAGTTTAGCCCAAATGTCTACAGAGCAGTATTAATATCAGAGTAGTATTAACTTAAACTGATATTTTAATATCGTTCACTGCTAGTGAAAGTTATCCGTTACTACATGAATACAGATGTTTACAGACGCTATTTCTGAATCTTTTTTTCTGGTGAGTGTGAGTCTGCCAAATGTACACCACTCCAATAGTTCCTTTATACTAATGTTCCAGAATCTCTGTAATCTGACCCAGTATTCTAAAACAGATTGTCAGAACTATCCCAACAAAATTCCATTTCAAAATGACTTTAACTGAAATGTGTCTTCTGTCAGCCACATGAACAGTTTTTACCCTAATCATGTTACTAATGCCTTCTCTCAGCACTTAATTAAGTTCTTTTTACTTGTACTTGAATTAATCCTGTTCTTTATAGACAATAACTTCTCTCAGTTTCTTGAACTTTCTCAGGTCACAGGAAAAGAAGGAAAAATATAAGTAAGTCTGGTGCGTATTCAGATACTAGGTTAACTTCTGCTGTTTTGCCTACTAGTATGCTGGCAAGCTATAAATTTCTATTCTGTAAATCATTTAAACAAAACAGCTGGTAGGCTAAGTACCAGATATAGTAGTACCACCATGTTTCTGCCAAGCAGCTTTACCAGAATAGTTTCACCAAATACTTTTCCTGCCTCATAGCTAAGCAGCAGGTTGTTGTTTAATATGATTGCTATTGTATTCCTTAAATTGAATTATATCTGCACCTTTTTATAGTTATTTTGGAGAAGTTTATTTTGTGGAAAAAGTAGCAAAGAAACGTGCTTGTTTCTGAAGTCACAGAATGAACAGAATAAATGCCAGACTGTCCACTTTCTTAAGAAGTCATAACATATATTATGCTATTTCTACACCGCACCTAAATTGTTACCTAAATTTGGTGACAAAATTAGTATAAACACCTACAATTAAACATTAACAGTGGCTTTAGCACTATTAACTACCTAATGAAGCAGGAAATGTGAGGCAGCTATAATTCAAATCCGAAAGCGCTGGGTACATAATGGATTTACTGGGGATATACACTGCAGATGGAACAAAAGCTTTATGGCATGTGTTACTGATAGCTTTAAATGTTATACAAGTCCATGTCTTTCCTATTAATTCCTCCCCTCTTCAAGGTTCTGTGCAGTTGGCACTGTCAGTATTTGTAGTTCAAGTTTGAATCCAGTCATGCTGCTAACACGCCCTGCTGAAGCACAGCATACAGGCACCTCACAAGAACAGCTTCTTCTACCCTCTATGCAAGAAAGCCTCTACATCGCAGTATACTGTCACATTGACAGATACACCATTAACTTCTTTTTCTGTCATAAAACGGTCAATCTCTTATTTAGAACTGTTTTTACAACTACAGAAAAAATAATTTAATTCGAAACAGTCAATAAGCTTCAAAATAACATGTCAAAACAGTGATCTAAAGAATTAAGAGGAGCGTTTCCATTGTGTAGCAGTGCTCTGCTCTCAGTGTCAACAGGGTTCCAGGTTGCCAATACCTAAATATCTTGTTCCTCCCTAAGAATAACGCTAACTTTTTAGCCTTACTTGCCAACAGTTGTGACCTGAGACAACCCATCATCTATGGGACTGATTCCCCTCTCACCTGCATTAGTAGCACCTAGGAAAAATTCCACTCAAATGTAAAATAAGGCTCAGGTCAATTACACACAGCTCGTGTTTCAAAGGGTCCATTTAGACCTCACCTTTACCAGTGTATATGCCCACTCCTAGTATCAGTGAAATTATCCTTACAGGATGCAAGATCAGAATCTGGCAAGCAAAGTGTAAGTTCTTAAGAAATCATTCCCCATTTCAACTCACAAGTTACCTCCATGCTAAAGAATTTCTGAATTAATTTATAAACACGACATGCATCTACACAGATGCCTCTTCTGCTCTACCAGTATATAAGCTACTAATACCATGCCATTTTCTCTCATATTTAAACTGTTCAAACACAGTCTCCTCACTCTACAGATTTCCTTTACAGTTCATTGGTCACAAATCATCACAGATCTCTTCTTAAGAAGAGCATGAAACTTTTCAGTTGCCATAGATTAATACTGCAAGTTAACAGCTGTCCCAAGCAGATTTAAGGTCGGGTTTATCAATGGTGATGCTAAAGAAAGTAACTTGATGACATTCATAAACATAACATGTGATGAATCTGGAGACCTTATTCAGGATTCAAGCCAGAGTTGAAGAGTAACATCTCTAAGCTGAGAACTACTGAAGAAAGAACCTCTGCAAGACACAATTTTCTGAAATACATACCTATTTATACTGCTGTTACCGCTGATGATGCTCTCTCTTTTTTTTTTTTTTTTTTACAAATATTAAAACCTGGCCAAGAAATGAATAGGTTAAAAAAAAAGCCTTTCATAAGCCCTAAGAAACAGTCATTCCTAGATCAGACAGATCACAAAAAATTGACATTTTTTGTGCTACTCTCAGATGATGGGGAGGGAAGAGGAAAGACAAAAGAGATCATCTGAATGGATGAGTCTCAACTTACACAGTACAGAGGAAGGAGTGGAGTGGGAGAGCTCAGACTCAAGCGAATGACTCTGTGAGTTTGCGTTTTTCACGGACTTGCCCGCTGAATTGATGGAAAGAAACACAACATATGAACAAACAAAGATGAAGAGGTAGAGTATGATCAGAATCCTCAGCAGACACTGGCAGCAGGAGCGGCCGCTGGGGCATGGCAAGGATGGTGACCACTGAGATGAAGAAGCAATGGAAGAGGAGGAGTGGTGGGTGGAACATAACCTCTCCATGTCACCCTCCTTTGTGAGAGCTGTATGAGGGTCACGCAGATGTAAAGGAAGAGAAAAAGAAGGCCAAAATAAAAACAGTGATAATATAATTACAGGCAACAAGAACTCAGAAAATCTTTGAGCACACAAACAATGTTAATGATGTACTTTTGGGAGGAAGCGTGGGTGTCAAAGAATGGTAGTAAAGGTCGTAGCCATAAATGACTCTGTTCAGATGCCAGCGCAGATTTAGCCCTCTATCCAATACTGAGATATACAGGGTTTCGAAAGAGCTTAAAAAAAAAAATCTCTCTTAGAATTTTAAAGGTTTTTCTTCATGAAAGTATGTTCTAAACAGTATACATTGGTTTCTTTCTATGGTTAGAAAAAAAAACACACAAAATTGCAAATACAAAAACAAAAGGTACAAAATGAAATAAATTATAAAAATATATGAAAATACACACCTCCCAAATGGTTAATGTTTTGAAGCTGTGTACCTTACAGATGTACTACGTGGCACAGATTAGCCAGAATTTATCTAATCTGTAAGTGCTCTACAGCTCAGCAATTCTGCCCACTGGGAATCATCAATCCTACTAGTATTTTCATTAATTCATTTCCAGGGGCAAAATAATACCATGAGAAGTCTAGATTTCCTGACCATGATAAATTAAACAACTCATCTTTGCAACAGTTTGTGTGTGTTGCTGGCAAAATAATAATGATATTCTACAGCATTACTTAAAAAAAATATATATATCAATCTTTTATCAAAGAGATGCTGCCAAAGAGTTCCTGTCTCATTAGTACAGGAAGGAGAAATCCCACAAGCAATCCTCGAAGAAGGTATTGATTACAGCCCATTTTTCAATATGCTTTTTCTGTCCATTCCTATCATTATCTTTAGGGGTGATCACTGTCATGCATATAAGCACATCATCAGTGATTAATGTCTGAAATTTACATGAACAAGGTATCTGAACTATGGCTTCAAGTAATTTCAGACTCAAATTCTAGAATTAGCTTATTCCTTGAATTATTAAAACTCACCATTGCTTGCCAAGTAATGTTTCTAGTAAAAGAAATATGTTCTGTTTCTAAAAGATGTAAATACATACATAAGTAAGAAAAGGTACAGACACGAAGACTCTCAATAACGTTCTGGAAGAAAACTTCTATGTGAAACATAACATGAAAAACAAGACTGATTTCACTGTCTTCAATGTAAAGATACCTGCCTTCAAATGTGAGAAATAGGGTGAGATCCTGACTTGAGAGAATACTGTATACTTTCCCTGAAAGATGTGAGAGATAAGAATCTGTACCCAAAGACAAAGTTGTGATAGCTGATTTAAGACAATTATTTTTTTAAAACGGTACCTTTCTTAGTTAATCATAACATTTATAATACTTTGTACAGTCATACATATGCACACGCACACACAGGGCACAGAAAAACACGACTGCCCTGGGCATATTCTATGCCACACAGACTCATGTGATCCACACAACTTTAATGCTGTTTTTAAAGAATCACATAAATCAAAAATAAGAAAATTATTTCATACAGAGCTGAATGTTTTAAATGCGTGTGGACCGGCAGGATGTACAAAGGCAGGAACCTTACACCTGTTTGTGCAGTCGATGCACATTAGAATAACAGGGAGGAATACACCCTAGTAAAGAAGAGCCATTCTCTGCGAGGTGTAGGTCATACTGCAATGCCATCAAACATGTGCTAATTTTACTTTTCAGTTACAGAATGGCATCCTCATTACCCTTCTCCTTTGCAGGAAGTACGTGTACTCCATGCCGTGGAGAAAAGCAAAAGGATTTTTAAGGTCCTTTATCACCTAAGGTGGGGAACGTTTCTTCTAGATCTCAAATCTGGTGACAAATATAATCCTGAGCATCTGTGTAAGGACCCAGATAGTCACTAATCTGAGAATTGTCTCTGCTACTTCTGAGATCCATTCATCCCTATCAGTGTCTCATCTCCAGCTGCAGCCTTTTTTACTGTTGTCCTAGAAAATCTACAACCAGAAGTCAAGTTTGGTGTAGGAGGACAATATCTTTCCTCAGTGCCCTGCTAAAGCATATAGCTTGAGCTTCTAATAGCTGTTAGGGTTGCAGGACTGCCTGTTCTCTGAATCACTCTAGAAATTAGACTCCTGGGGTACTGCTAGCTTTAATTCATAATAAAACATGAAAAGCAACCTCACGTGGAAAGATTGGAAGTGTGAGAGGAACACTAAGAAGTGAAAAACAAACAAGCTTGCAAGCAATTAATGACAAGGAGATTATACTTGTTTCTTAAATGAACAGAAAATGAAACCCCTATCCACTGGAATAAAACGAGCACCCCGTGTCTGGTGAACAAGGTAGTGGTACTGCCAAGCGTTAGGCCATGGATTTGATGCATCACCGTACGAGGCGATTGTGATCATCCCAGATGTTACAGATCAAACTATCATTCTTGGTGGGGAGAAAGCATTCCACCTTCCCACCAAAGCAGGTGAAGAGCAATAGCACGCTACTCTGCCTCCTCTTTTGCAAGCATGGTAACATGCAGCTCCTCCTTCTACAGTCTCTAGAAAATACACAACACAACACTCTTTCTGGGGTACAGCCTCAAATCCTCTTACTTGCTCATCTGCTTTATACCCTTTGTATCACTACTATGCAGTAATGAGTCAGGAACCTACAGATAGCAGAAAACTTGTTTACTTCATTTTACATCTCTCACCAAGATACAGCAAAGAGGACACATCCAATTATCTCGTCTCTCAGACCTGTGATTCCCAAAAGATCCTTTTTTTCTGTTTTGGGAATAAAGTACACTGTGGCCATCCAATCTGCTCTTAACCGTGATATTAGAGAATCAAATAAAGGAATTAGGCAAAATATTGTCATTGCTGTTTCTCTTTTAATTGTATTCCTGAGACATATTTCTGCATGGTAAGCTTCAAACAAAATTTTACAGATAAAAATCCTATGGTTATAACATCAAGTTATATCACCAAGCAGAGGCCCTATAATTAAATTAATCATTTAATGAGGTTAGTTGCTAGTGGTTTGAAGTGGTTTAGTGGTTTGAAGGAAGAAATACAAAGTCTTATGAATAAAGGTAAATTACACTGTATTATCCTCTTCATCAGCTGCAGATACCTGTAATTGTTCTCCAAGCCATCACTTTGCATTAACTCAAACTGCGATCACTAAGCAGTTATTTAAAGTGAGTGGGTATTGGCCATTAACGCGCCCAAGACTTTGTTCAAGCGGAGGTGAAATGATTCACTAAAACTCTGAGAACAAAAGTGCAACATCGGTGACTTAATTAGAGCTAAATCCAGCTTATACAGTAATGTAAGTCACAGTTTACAGCTGCATTGCTATTAGTGGTGGATAAAAATCTTCTCTCCACAGCTGTAATGCCAACTATTCAAGAGTAGAGAAATTTATTGCAGTACAGAACACTACAGATATTAATCCGTACACCAGCTGAGCTCCTCAGCCTTTCCAGAAGCAGTGCTAAGAGTAGCAGCAGAAACAAGACACTGCACTGCCATGGCCTTGCTCTGCTCTCCTGTGTAAGACTGAGCTAAGCAGCTATGATGTAAATGACCAACAAATCTCACATACAGCATAACATAAAGACTGCATTTTCAACACAGTGCTTCTTGCTGAGCTCCTTGGACAGCCTCTACCAAGAGACTACAGTTTCACAGAACAATTCCAAATTTTTGTTAAGCTCTGAGTATTTTCCCTTGCTTATATGCGGAAAGGCTGAGAGAGCTGGGACTGTTCAGCCTGGAGAAGAGAAAGCCTGGGGGGGATCTTATCAACATGAACAAATACCCGAAGGGATGGTGCAAAGAAGATGGAGCCAGACTCTTTTCAGTGGTGCCCAGTGACAGGACAAGAGGCAGTGGGCACAAACTAAAACACAGGAGGTCCCCTCTGACCATCAGGAAACACTTCTTCACTGTGCAGGTGACTGAGCACTGGCGCAGGCTGCCCAGAGAGGTTGTGGAGTCTCCCTCCTTGGAGATCTTCAAAAGCCACCTGGACATGGTCCTGGGCGGCCTGTTCTAGGTGGCCCTGCTTGAGCGGGGATTTTGGACCAGATGACCTCCAGAGGTCATCCAAGCTCTAGTATTCTGTGATGATCAGGACTATAAAAGTTCAGAAAGCAAGAAATGTATCAGAAGAAACTTCAGGATGTCAAATACTGGTAAAGCTAACACCAAATAATCTGCAATTTCAAAGTTTCAAGTACTTTGAAAAAGGCCATGCAAAATGTTGCATTTTGTTATACCTTTTTCTTTTTCTTTCTTTTTTTTTTTTTTTTCCAATGCAAATAGCATCTGCTATGTTTTGGATACTAAAGTGGCATTCAGGGCCACTTGTCTCATTTTACAGAGGTATCACCAATGCAAACAAACCACTGACATGACAAAGATAATTCTTTACAAGTCAATAAAATAAGTATAAACTACATATTGTATATAACCAATCCATAAACCAATACACGCGGATTTGCGAAGGTTGTGACAATTCTGAAGACACTGTTCAGTTGTGTAACAATCAACCTAGGTTTTCCACCAAAGAAAAACAGAACAACATACTTCTTCCTAGTAAAGTGAGCAAATGTGACAGTCAAGAAATATATTTAAAACACAGGCTCTTCACTATTTAGACATGAAAGCATCCCAATGAAGCATATTTGACCTATGCCAAATAAGAGTTAATAGATCATTATAGTTTTTATTTCCTCTCCATGCATTATTTTTGCTGCACCTGAAGCAAAACCAATTAAAAACTTATGCATCAGAAAAGGACTTCGGCAAGTGAAAGCCTGAAAGTCAGAATTTCTACTTCTGATCATTCTTTAGAATTGCATGAGTAAGTGAAACTGTAAAATCTACAAAGCCATAAAATTATTGCAGAACATGTTCCGAAAATAACTGTACAAATGACTGCTTTTCTTATCCTGCTGCATTCTTGGCTGTTGGTCAGCCAACACAATGAAAAGGTTTGCAAACTTTTTTGTTCATACAAAAAAGTGTGAATACTTTTTATACACATTATGAGTCCATTTTTTTCAAAAAACTTCAACTTGTTCAATGAAGCTTACAGTCCATGGGATAAGATCATGACTTTGACCTTCTGAAGTCTCTTATGCTATCAATACCAAGTATTTTTAAACAGAATTTGCAAATTCCTGTTTCTGCTTTTTGCACAATTAGAAAATAAGTCCCTATCTAAAAGTCATATGATCTTAAAACTGCTAATAAAGAATCAGCAACCTCCAAGAAAGAGTGGATTTTTAAAATATTGCTTTTATATTCTAGGTAAGTTTTAATTTTATTCACCTCTTAATAAATAGTATGTTACAACTAGCCAGGCCCTATTCAGTGAATTTCCATCTTAAAAAATTTCATTACTTCATGAGTAAAATCTTGCAAACATGCTGCAGAACACACATTGTTACCTAGCCAGGTTGTCCTTTCCTCTTTCTCCAGTGAATATCTGTGGGTTTGTTAGCCTTATATTTGTGTAGAAACCCTCAGTAATATAAAACAAGTCTATATTCTGTACAAACTTATGCATTAAACTTACTCTCTGCCACCATGAGTTTCCTCATACTATTAATGGAAGATAACCTAAGGGAGCGATAAGGATACATGAAATGTCACTTTTTTCAGAGCATACCAGAAAGAGAATGCAATTAGTTAGTAAATACATAATTAATTCTGGATAGTAGAGTAAATTTTGCCCAGTGGATAGGATCCCTGTATTTATTTTGCTATTCCATTATGGGGCATAGGGAAAGGATTAGCATTTATAATCATGTTGCTATTGTTGACCCCCCTGCTACACTACATTTGAAGGAACAGAATATGGACTTGCATCTCCTCAAGATTACATGAGTTCTTAAAATTACTCTTCTGTTATTGATTCTTCTGCTATGATAATATTTGAAACATAAGAATACGCTCTGCATAATAAAATATATGCTATATGAACCCTGGATATTATTTGATAGCACACAAAAGGAGAGTGGAATTGGAATCTGTTTGCCTTTAGAAACTGTGCAAATGTGCCATTTCCTGAATAACCAAAGAAATTCTTTGCTTAGGACAGGAAGAATGCACAATATTGCCAGGTAAAATACGCTCATCTGAACTGTCGTTCAGACAATGATGTGTCTCACTAGAGAAATTATCCTATCTTGTATTCCTTGTTTAATGTTTGATTAGCAAACACCACTTAGTCCTAAAACAATACACTATCAATTTATAACCCTGGTAATGCTGGTATTTCTTTATCAAACATGGATAAGACCTGTTCTACCAACCAGAAACTGAGCACTACATGGTTTTGATACAATTCTAACTACATTATGATGAATCTCTTCTAAATTCTAAAATGCTCCCATACTCTTCTGAGGCCAATGAAGCTCCTCAGCAGATTCAGGCCTGCATTTTAAGGTACAACTTGCTAATATACATTGTTAACAAAGACTCCTATGGGCATTATACTACTTAAAACATTAAGCAATCTACATAATATAATGATTAACTAAGAATTCTCTTTCCTTTTCCATTCTCTACATTTTATTTTTACTATCATCTCTGACTTGAGTTTCACTTTCATGTATACCATTTTTCTTTGAGGCTGAAAGACAATCATTTCTGTGAACCAGTGACACACAAACCCAATACCCAGTTTCAAAAGAAAATGTTGTTAAAATAAGTATGAGTAACATCACAGTATAATATTTAGAGGGGAAAAATATGAAACAAAAACAGTATCCGTGAGGTTACTGAATTAATTATATAGAAAACTTGTTAAGTTGTATTTTAGCTTTTGAAGAACAAAAGATTAAAATAATTGTATGGCCAGAACAAAAGAGAAACATGAAAAAACACTGGCATCTGAACAGAATAAAAACTAGAATGGTGATGTAAAGCACTGACGTATAAATTTTTAATCTACTACTATTATTACTGGAACTAGTATCTTAGCTAATAAGCAGTAATTTGATGTTCTTCATTCCAAAACATCCTGACAAATGATGTTTTGGGAACTACAAACCCAACGACAAGTCTGAAACATGTCAGAAGTAGTACAGCAGAGTGTAAAAATTATTTCATTTAAAAAGAAAAATAGTATTCTCTCTTACTATTTATTAGGAGTTTTTGTGTTTAATGACCTATTGGAATACATTCACATAACTCATGTTGTCGCTTCTCCAAGTGTTTCAAGCTTAAAATCATACCTTTCACATCTTCATCTTCAATGGTTGTATTGGAACTCTCTGTTGATTCCTGTTGAGAAGTAAATATAAGCAGAAGGTATAAAACAAGCCAAGTCTTATTTGTGTGCTTTTGAAAATTACAGTTAGTTACAGATATCATGCAAAGCCTTGAAGCAGGGTGGGATGTAATTCACAAACAAATGGTCACACACCAATCGAGACATTTCCACCTGAAACTGATGTCAAACATTGCCGTTCATTACAAAAGGGAACATAAATACATTTCCTGTTGTCTAATGCTTTTACTTCACAGGAATGTAAAGGAAACTTTTTTTCTTTAACATCCACCTGTACAAAGTCCATCTAAAATGTTATAGGAGTGACCTCAGCCAAGTAGGAGGAGAGCTTGCCATTTTAACTGATTAACCAGTGATTAACCAACTGTGTAAAGTAAGTCATTCCATTCCAATTTTTAAATACGCAGACTTCTTCATGCTGCAATTCACAATTGTTTCTCCACTCATTCACACAATACACATTAAAATGAAGTCTCCCAGCGACTTTAAGAATTTGGATCAGTTTCTGTCATTTTTATACTGCTTTTGTGATTAAAAAAGAATCGCAGCAGACATAGAATTGATAAATTTATGATAACGACTTTGACAAACTGAGGTATCTTTGTAGCAGCGTTCTTCAAGCAGCCATCCAGAGGAATGACTTGTCTATCAGACAGTTCATACTTAAACCACCACAGTGTTAAAACGGCAAGAATACTGCATCTCAGTCTTTCATAAATTACCAGAAACATGAAATTTTACAGGCAAATTCAACACGGCACTGTCAAATCTAATAGGTAAATATCTTTCAAAAGCCTGACAGTTTTTAAACTTGATTTTTTATCTGTACACTTTTTTGAAAAATAGATCAGTATTTTTTTTGTCTTTTAACTCACAGCTCAATAGCAAAGGGATTAACTGGGCTATTTTTTACTAAGAGATAGAAGCTAGAGGTGGTATTGTATTTAACTTTTAAAAGGATTTTGCAATTAAATAATAAAATGTAAATTTGACAGTGCCCTTCATTTACCATCTCCTCACAAGGCTGAGCCGAAAGAATGCTCAAACAGTTAATGCATTACTTAGACCTTAAAAAACAAAATGTATGTGCATCCATAAATGAAACTACATGAATCAATTCACACACAAACAAAACTGAACAAGTCACCATGCTTTTCTGGTACTGGCGGGTGTTAGACGTTTCACTCTACACAGATGTATCATGCTCTTTCACTTCAAGTATTAGACTTATAAGTAAACAAAAACCCCACACGAATACAAGTTGTAAACACCATGCACAAGCTCACACGGCAGATGTAGCCTGTAATATTGAAGCATCCACTCCAGTTGCCATACTATAGTGATCAGTCTTTCAGACAAATTTAGGAGTAACTCTCCGCATTAAGTGGTTTGCTTGTCTGCTGTGACCTTTTGGGACATTGAGTATCTTAATTGCTATCATTATATAATAAAGTCAAGTAGATGTAGTCATGCCAATATTTTATTTGGATTTTTTTTTTGGTCTTTAGTGGACTTCAAGAATAAAGCTTAGATTAGAATTCAAACACAGGCTGTTTGTTGTCTTTGAGTTAAAACTTGAGGAGCTGAAAAAGTAGTAACATGAAAATAAAAGCTCGAAGTTCTACAGAGGTACATAAAGGAATGGAGTATACAAGCACAATACACACCATCAGCACTTTCATGCTTGAGAAATGTCTGCATGCGTTATTTTTTCACTCAGATTCAATCCTTCTCTTGTAAAATAATCACAAGTAGTTAGACTAGATGAATGAAATGACAATTCTTTAAGTCAGCACTGTAAACAGTGAAATTTTTGTTGAAGAGTAAATTCTTTGCAGGAAACCTAGGAACATGTGTTATATGTAAATGATGATATTTCCTGGCCCTTTTCAAGTCCATGCATGAAAAAAAACAAATAAAACATGTTTTAGGAATCAGCTGCCAAACACAAACACCACAATACAAAAGGAAAAAAAAAAACAGCATGAAGAAAACGTATAAAAATAAGAAGACCTCTTTGTCACTTGAAATGTTAATTTTTTTTTTTGAAACTGCTCAGTGATGTTATGGAAGAAAACCAAAGTCCTGTGCAAAAGACATGTCACAACATGGTATATAAGCATGCTGAGAAACAGCAGATGGGATAAGCTGAAATTATGTCTTTATCTAAGGTGACAACTGCACATAAAACTTGTCAGTATAACCTCACCACACTCTGAGAACAGCGTGATTTTTTTTTTTTTTTAATTTAGAATGCAGATTTTTTGGCTGAAACAAGTACCACACAACGCTCCCTGAGCCTGGCTGCATGGGGTACTGAGCTCTGCCAATTGCTACTGACTCCCCCAAGAGTTTCAGAAGCACAGCAACCAGCAGAACACACATAGCAGATGAACACAGATGAAACGGGCTCGAGAGACGCCAGGTGTAACAAATGCAGAAATGAGATTTTCCTCGATAAGTTCCTGGAATGGCCCTACTCTGCTGTGGAATAGTGGATGAAATGTGTGGCTTGGAAAGGCAAGATGGAGTTGATTCTTTCTGAATACCTTATTTCCATCAGGGTTGTGGATTACTGTAGTTTGGGGCTCCTGAGCAAGAACAAAATAAAGAGAAAAAGAGTTCTCATTGGTAAATACATTCTCATTAGTGTGAGGGAGTGCAAGAAGAGCCAGCTCACAAATGCTGAACAGTGACAAGAGCTAAAACAAATGTTAACTGCTGCCAGAGGATGAAACTGGATGCCTCTAATACGGATTTCTTCAACAGCAAGCCAGCAAAAAAGACAATCTCACCTAATGCAGCAGCATGCAAAGACCTTATTCATGACCAATGTATACAGGGCTTTGAAGCTCCAGAGACCCGCAGAGGCTCTCTTTTTTCACAAGGTCACGCTAAACGCTTTGCTCCTTTTCTTGTCTGAGCCAGGCCAGACAAGAAGGCCAGGAATGACCTCTTTTCTTTAAGCATGTTTGCTTGTATTAGTATTAACACAACAATGATCAAATAAAAATATAGATGGATCGATAAAGATTAAGGAGGAGCTAAGTACTTCTAAACACTACTGTGTTTAGGAATATGTGGATTGTTACCAATTGCTGCCCTGGCAGAGCTGCACAGGATAAGGGAAAGAGATCTTTGCATCATTTTCAAGTGTAATTTCCCCAACTCCTTTTCCCTTAAAAGATTAAATAATGTTTGAAACGGCCGTTAGCCAGCATAGTTTCATCGTGGACCATTGTACATGACTATGTCTGGGAACCTACACCATATACTCATACATGAAACTTGTTAACTGGTCCTTAAAATTACTTAGCCATGTATGCTTCAGTACCAGTTGCACAAAAAAATTGAAGATGAAAAATCTCTCCCAATGTGTGTGAATTATCCACACATCCAAAGTGATTCATGCAGGCATATGGGAAACAATACCTCACAACATTAGGTACTTACACACTGACATTTATATTTGTGAGCCCTGTGACACATGTATGCCTAAAAAATAGAAGCTACTAATAAAAGCAAGATTGCAATAGAAACATTCATGAGTGGCACTGATTAGTAATGTTTCTAGCAGAGCTTATTAATGAGTAATTTCTCCTGCAGCTTTAAATGCAAGAGAAGTAAGCAAAAATATTTAGGACTAGATGCCTCTCAATCCCAGGGAAGACTTGCAAAGTCCTGCTGATTCTCAGCAAATATGGAATGAAAATCTGAATAAGGTCTATTTTATGGTTGCCTAGCAATAATCCTGTTAGCTCTCCTTGATATCAATACTTATACTAAGACAAAAGCAGAGAAAATAATAGAGCTTTTTTTTTTTTTTTTGGCAAAAGGTTAGCATTAAAAAGATTCAAACAATCATCAGGCAAAGAGCTAAGAGCAACATAAAGCGCATTCTACTCACTTTCTGGCACAGCATGCAAAAAATTCAACTACAGTTACAAATGCTATGACTCTACCGCATCCAGCTTCCACGTAATGTTTTCTATTAATAAACACGCTGTTACAATGGACTTCCTCAAACACAAAAAAAACATAATTCAAACAAAAGGTTTTTCCAAAACCTGTTCTTAGAAAGCAAACAGAGTAAAAGCATGAAAAAGCAAAAAACGAAGGAAGAACAAACAGAAGACAGTCAAAAACTTCAAGATAGCATGAGAAGGAAGATTCCAGGTATACCAGCGCCGGGGTAGGAATATTTTCCTTGGGGCTGGTTACCACGTTGGTTTTGTTGTTTATCTGTAGGTATGCAGAAAATAGAAACAGACAGGCCTTAGAACCCTTGGTAGGCAACGTATCTATATCTCTCTGTATAGAACATCCATATACAGATATAGATATCTATATATAGATATAGATATGGAAATAAAGAATCACAGAAAGATGAACTTATGAACTTGAAAGAACACTAACAATAGATCTGATAGCTAGCTGCAACTCCTCCAAACATGCTAGCTACAGGTTTTCAGATGCACTATAAGAAGTTCTGTATGAGGTATACATGACTTCAGCTGTGACACTTAAAAGAACAGAGAGCCTTTAAATAGCAGCTAAACACATATAAGAAGAAAAAAGAATTAATATGGGTTTGAAGAAGGTACTAAATAGACAATGTGATTTCTTGTCATGCAACAGTATTAAATAATTGCACCCAATTTTACTTAATTTCTAATTACCAATCACTAGCATAAATAATATTTGATTCTTCACAGCTCTTCAAATATCTATAGATTTTTTCTACTGTCTTCTGGGAACAGACCTGAATAAATATAACTGATGCTGGAAAGAGACTGGTGCCCCTTTAGCTTTTTTTGGTGTCGCTTTCTACAAAATAATTGCCAGCTGTGATTTTTTGTAATTTCAAGAATCCTGCAGTAACTGAGTATCAGCCTTTCAATTTTGGTACTATAAAATGAAAGTGTAAGGTTTCACACTATAGTATCTGCAATCTTAATCCACAGATCATTGCATATCTGCTTAATTTACATGTAGGTCACCACGCTAATTCTTAAGCTTCGCACAGTACCACACCTTTACAAGTCTTTTGGCTTTTACTTATATCACCTTTTAATTCAAGTAAGTTGTTTAGCAGTAAGTTTAAAGGTATCTGATTCTTTAAATCCATTTTTAAAATTCAGCTTTCATAAACACCATGGTATGAAAAGAACAGAAATACTAAAAATCATGTACCAAGCCACTTTTTACATGCACTAGAAAGCAACATTAAAGTATAGGTAAAAATTAGTTTGAAATACGTCATTTTTTCTTTAACAATTATTAGGAACAAATTTCATGTACATTTCGGTCATGTCTAATTTCAACAAGAGCAGTCCAAAGCAGCATGCAGAACTGGGTGCATAGATATAGAGTCTGGAACGACTTTGATCCAAAATAAAATTCTGCTGAACCTTTTAGTCACAGTGCTCGATAATAAATGTGCAAAACAGAGGAACAGAAGTACAAAATTGTTTCATTATTGAATTTCTGTAAAAATTTAAGTAACTTCATCATTTAAAGAAAAACTCTAGCAATTTTTGGGTCAACTTGTAAGGTATTTTTCTAAAAGAAAAGCCTTTCTAAAACCAATTAGAAAACAAAGATGTACTAAGTAAAATGTAAATGAAAAAGCATAAAGAAAGATAAAATCCTAGAATAGTAGACCAAATAGAGCTATATAATAAACATCTGACTTCTAATTTAAACTTCCCAATGACTCTGTAGCCTCAGATGAAGTATTCAGCTTCTCAGTGGTGCAGGCTGTGAGGCATTTAAGTTTTGTCTGTGTCAATGCTTTGCTAAATTCAAGCCTTTGGAAGTTAGCACCGCTGGGGAAATTCACTGAACTTAATGTCCTTGACAGTTTTTCATGATTATTTTTACTTTGGTACAGGTGTGGCAAATGATTTATTGATAGCAGGAATTAAGCCTGCAACTAAACTGAAGTCTTACATAGGACGTGTCTAGATTATAGCAATGTCAGCAGGGTTTGCATTACTTAATTACAGACTGCCGATTTCCTTAACTTAACAAAAATTTAACTGACTTTGAAGAATATAAGAAGCCTAGTTAGTTAATGCGAGGGAATGTTTTGATACTAGATGCTATTTAATAATATTTGTGATAGGAACCATTCTCCCATATAAGGTAAAAATAATTTTCTTTGATTTAAAATCAATGTTCACAGTGCTCTACAGCAGGACAAGAAACTTTTTCTTTTTTTTTAAACAATGGTCTTTCTACAGAAATAGTAATTAAGGGAAAATGAGTCATTATTGACTTCCAAGTGTTTACTTTATGTTCCCACTTATCTTAGTTATTGGCAGATAAGTTTCATTTATCTGTTCACTACTACACACTCTCAGTAATATTTCAGCCATAAGTTACAGGGGTGTCTGAACTCAAGACGGGGAAAGAAAAAATACCTTGGTGCATAATTTCATTCCAGGAAAACATATATATTAGTGAGTATTTTATATATCAACTAACTTGCTTAGATATTTATGGGACTGTGAAATTGGCAAAACCTGAACTCCTTACTCAGGAAAAAAATTAAGAAAAAAACACAAAACTACTTCAATAAATGGAAGTTCTCTCTACAAGAATTATGGAACAGTGAGAACACATACAACACTGCTTGATGGCATACTATATCTTCTAAAGCAGGAGAAAAATCATGTATCAAGTTATATAATTAAAAGTTCTTATTTTGGCAACAGCGTAGTCACTAAAAGACTACGAACAAAAAGCACCTAACAAAAGGCACAGATACACATAAAGCAAAAATATGAGGAAAGAAATGAATATTTCACCAGATTTCATACAGTTCTATTCAGTAGTAGCTTAATAAAAAAAAAACAAAAGTAATATGCCAAACAAAAGCTTGCTGTTGAATACATAATGAAACAGGTTAATCAAATTCCAATTCCAATTTTGCCTGAGTAAGGAGAGCAGGCTTGGGTCCATACTCCCTTGATGAAAGTCCTATAAAAATAAACAATATCCATTACAGCTACTGCTGAAAACTGCAGGAAATATATTCAAAACTTCTTAGTAACATAGCAAGAATACAGCACTCATTAGTAAAAGCAGAAAGAGATAGCAATTTGAAATTATTTCTTCTGGATAAACAGAACTTTGAAACTTAGAGAGAAAACAGCAATAAGCCTTACACTTTCTCTCTCCCATAGAACACATACTTGTGGTTTTTTTGTTCATATGTTAACAGACACTGTGTACTTTGCATGTATTTTAACCGAAGAGGGAAAAGATTCCAAAAGGGAAAAAAAAATTCATATGCAACAATTATTCTGAAGTTCAATTATACCAAAGTGGTGATCTTCCATTTGTTGTGAAGAAGCAAAACTTTTACACTAATGCATCACTTGTCAAGAGCCATTTTTTTTTTAGGTCTGATCGTGGTGCAGGCTGGACACACACGAATGCTCCAAACATCTGGGCATGACTGTAGAATCATTACAGGTCTTTTGTCAAAATGTTATAAAAATATTTTAAGAAACAAAACCTGAGCCTTGGGACTTAATCCTTCACATGATACTTCTGTAATGAAGTTGAAGCACACTTCACATTTGGGATACTGAAAACATCTTCACCACGTTTTTCCTGTAATCCATTTGGGCACGGTTACCTCTGATCCTCTGTCACTGAAACTATTCATTCACCCAAAAAGCTGACTATTTTCCTATAGAACATGCCTGCTCAGACCTGACTAACACTTTTTGCTTTCCAAGGAGAGTTGCACCTCCCAGTGAAAGGTGTGGATGAGGAGCATTTGCCTTCCCTCTACCCACAGCAGCAGCAGAATTTGGCTGGGACTTCACAGCAGATCATCACAAACATCGCGAAATTCAGATTCAAAACCATAATAAATAGGAATACAGTAAGTTGCTGTGTGGGATCACAGAGGCCAAACGAATACATGGCTATAGAGTAGCTGGAGCAGAAAGAAAGGAGACTGTCAGTTGGGATGTCTTGTGAAAAACTCTGAGCCGTGAAGGAAGTTAGTTGGGAGACTGTAGTATGGACAGGCTGTGAAATTGTTTTTTGACTACTGAGCATTTAGCGTGGCATCCTGATCTATAGTTGCTCAATTAAAGCAATACTATTTCACTGTGCGGAACAATGTAGTTTGTGTTACAATTTCTGATATTAATATTATTAGCTTTAAATATGAAGAGATTATAAAAATTAATGGAAGGCTGTTATAAGATTACTATTTTGTTACTATTTTTATTTACTAAGGACAGCTGCATTGGCCAATGTTACATCTACTTTTTTTGTTTGTTTTCATATGTCCCCAAGTAAAAAAAAAAAGTAAAAATCTTGCTTGAAAGAACTGCAGAACAATTCACTGTGGATGGCATACAGCAACTGCAGGCTTAAAAATCACAAGATTGTACTGTAAAGTCTTGCAGCTTCTTGCAGTATGTTAACAAAACTAAATGCAACTGTTTGATTTCTAGGTGTGAACGTTTCACTGGAGGAAAAATCTGTCAGATAAAGATCCTCACCATCATCTGAACACTCGAACTGGACTTCCTTTTCTGAATTGACCAGTCAGAGAGAAAGGAAAAGAAGAAAATGTGACTGGTTGGATTTAAAGTATCAATGCACGGAGTACAGTATATTTCTTTTTTTTTTTTTTTAAATAGGAAAAAACTTAAGCTGTAGGAAGGGGTGGAAAAATGCTATGGAGAATATAGTATCTCAATAAAAGAAATGACCAAAATAGACTTCCCCAGATGCAAATTTACTCCCTTTGCTCCACATGACCATGCAGACAAATAGCAGGTACATAACACGTGCTGAAAACCGAAGTATCAGATCCCAACAAGTGTAATTTAGGCAAAATTTTGGCAACAGTTGTTTGCAGTATTATAATCAAAACTGAGATATAACAAATACCATTGTAGACCTGTAGGAGGAATGATATTTAGAAAAGAAAATCTGTTCAGCTAAAGTACATAAAACCTATATATTCCACAATAACACGTTAAGGATTTTCCACAGAAATGACTGAATAGTTCCGAATGTGTGCTTCTCCATATAGCTAAGATATCTACTGCTTGTCAGTGAGAAGCATTGAAATCACAGCGTATTCACTTCATTTTGTCAGTCTCAAGATGTTTTTATAGGAAAAGTGTGCATATTTGGGAGAATAGGGACAAATATACTAGCTGGTACTTAATAATACAATGTTTTGTTAAAGTAAAAAGTTAAGATTGAATAATAAATTAAAATTCAGGTCAAAGACACACTCCTGAGAAAACACACAGAGCACAGAAGGATCTCTTTTGAATCATATAATGAAAGCTTGAGGCACTTATTTTAGTCTTCAGGAGTCCTCAGAGAAAAGAAATAAAATATTTTTCATTGCTGAGTGATATATTTTTTTCTGGCTGTTTTTCAAAGTATTTATCCAGAACGCTCATTTGTGAAGCATCTCTCCTCCTTCAGGATTTGGTGACATGAGATAGGAGCTCTAAATCATGTATGAAAGCTGCCAAAATGTTCCCTTCTTAGCAAGATCTATTCATCAAGACGAGCTGATTTGTTGAGATAGTAAACCCCTCAAGTTCTGCCAAATATAGCAAGTACATCTGGCAGGATACACCTCATGTGGAGCCAAGCCTACCAGTAAACTTTTGGTCTTCCAAGGAATCTAATGAAAAGTCAAAGGGAAACATGGAAACAATAGAGCTGCAGACAAGCACTGATACCTAGAAAGCTAACATGCCCACCACCAAACCATCATTTATATTTATAAGCTAATTAATAACATCAAGTCACACAATCATCCTTCACTGAAATATCAATAAAAACATTTTCTCCAGCAGTTTTCTATTTTCCACTTATTAAAATGCTTGTTTTTCAAGTATTTCTTTTATTTCATTTTTTAAAGTTTCACTTTAATGATTTCAAAGTCACTTTAATGACTTCAAATATGTAAGAAGCACTTGTTACCACATTTTATCATAAAAAGAAAAAACAATATTCAAATCTAAGAATTAGCAGAAGTTACAGGTAGGTGGTGACTAAGAATATGTATTTTAAAGCGTGTGTTTAACCTACCTTAACTCCATCTGGCTTTTTCAGTAAACTCTTGGCTGCTGTAAAACGAGACAAGTAATTTCAGTGTCAGGTGGTTACCACCGAGGTCAACCAGCTGTGCAGCAAACCCCCATTGCCTCCCAGCTGCACATACATTTTCAGTTCTTATTTCCTCCTTTTGTTGCTCTGAGTATAGGAAACAAAATGTTGATAACATTTAAGAAACTACAAATACTTCAAGTTATCATACATCTCTTCCTCCACTGATTAAAGCTGTTGGTTAACCATATTCATAAAATGAGAAACCTAGTTGTTAGGAACTTTCCTGTGTGGCATACAGGAAACAGATACAACTGGTATCTTAATGATGTTATTAATATGAGACTGCCACAGAAGTAACCCATATCACATCAGTGAAGTATCCTAAAAGCACAGTGAGGTACGTGAGCGTCTATTCCATATAATGAAAAGTGAACTGGGTTTTAAAACACCACCTCTGAGCAGGGTTGATTAGGAACTTCCTACCATGACAGTATCAGTTCCCTTGTGAGATAAGTCAGGGAAATCACAAATATGAAAGAACAGTCTGCTAATAAAGTTTTGCTTCGGATGAGTGCTTCTTGGGAGTTAATAATAAGGAATGGTAGCTTTGCTCTAATGAGGAAAACTAGCCTGTCATTTTTTGAATCATACTGCACACTGATCAAATTTCTTCAAAATAAGTGGTGGGGACTGATGGGCAAAATCTCACTTGCCATGACTTTGCTCATAGTTTTGTTAGGCTTTACATCCCTAGCACCAGGAACCAGGCCAAATTATTTCACATTACTCAATTTGGAGGGCTAATGTGCAAGAAAGCACACCACAGCCCAGAACCTGCAAGCATTTACAGCAGAAAAACATGCTGGGAGACCTACCAAATTCAAATATACTATTCACAAAAGCACAAATGCCTAACAACTCACTACCACAGACTTGAAGAGTAATAACAAGCCTGTCATTTTCTTGTTTCATCGGTGCTTACGACCCAATCTTCCTGTTGGAAGGTGTATCACAGCTTAGGTTGAAAGTGCTGTTCTATATACACTGTTTTACTCAGAAGTAGGAAGCCTTTTTGAAAGAGAAATGCTCCAGCTAACAATCTGGCATAACCAAAGGGAGGCAGACCTGACAGGAGCCTCCATCATCACTGGTATCCTTCGCTTAAAACAAAGCAAACTTAAAAGTAAAAGCAACCAAACAAAAAGAGATGATAGGACCTTGCTAGACTGAGGTTGCTCAAACTAGTTGAAGATTTTGGAGTTAATGAGTTATCTGGCTTAAAGTTGAAGTTCATTTGTGTATTTATGGCTTATTCATTGGCTACATCTGCATTAAGTGCTTATTTAGCTCTGTACAGCGTACAGAAAATGCAAGTCCACCTCAGAAACTGTACAGAAACAACTGATGTCCACTACTGTGCTGTTTACATTAAAAAAAAAAAAAGGGAAGATTAAGTCAGATCAACGTTTTTAATTTCATGGATATATCACTCCTCCAAATGCATTTTATTAACTACGGACATCAGCAAAGACTGCTATTAAAACTCTCACAAGGCCCAAGATTTCCAACTAAAATTAAGAAAAATAAATTTGCCTGTATTATGCAACAGGAACAATGTATGCTTTTATTTACAGAAACATGTGAATTAATATTTAAAATAAGGTGTCCTATACAATTCTGGGGGGATAGGATACATACTGTTGTAACGTGTGCTTGAAGGACCTGATACAACACGGCCTTAGATTTTACACCACAACAAACATTCCAGGCACTCCAGAAATTCATTTAGGGAAAGCAAAGAGGAGGAGCTATTTCTAGAACCTGTGGCCAAAAAACTCAGAAGTTCATTGCTTTTGAAGCCTGTTTAATATACCATTAGAACTTACAAAATTAGGGGAAAATATACATTAACACTTATAGGCTGCTGTTCATAACAAACTAGGTTCTTTGGCTACAGTTGTGCATAAAACTTCTGAGTTCTTTCAGTGCTTAACCAACATTACATGTTATATGTAAAAAATTAAATAAAAGCCAGTAAAATGAAGGCACCAAAAGCAGTAACTACAATACTGTTTATGGCATTGCCAGCATGTCCTTTGAAATGTGCCTGATATGGATTATTATGCAGTATTTTATGTTATAGGACATATTTCATACTCAAGCTGCCTTTGCAATTGTTGTTTTTGTCTTGGAATGTATTTTTTTTAAATATTTTAATGCATCTTTCTCTAAGCACAGATACTGCATACAAATCAAATATTTAAAGAATTTGCAGTAGCAAAGCAATTAGCATATTCTAAATTAAGCCCACAATGAAAGATTTCTTGCAACTACAAGCAATAGCTATAAATAAAACCTAAGGCAGTGCTAATAAGCCAAAAAGCAGACTAAAGAGAAATGGCGTTGTGACAACATGAAGAAATTAAAGTGATTTAGGGCAAACAGCAATTTTGAAGAGAAAAAAGATGTTCCTTTCACGTGCTGAGGGTCTTACCTCACAAGAAATATACATTCCACATAAAAGGAAGAAAGAAAAAGGAAAATAAAACACTTTTATAACCACATCGTTATGGACAAATGACCTTCAAAAGCATGCTTTGCAATGAAATACAATGAATGAACAACTTGAAAAATAAAACGCCATCAAGGGATACTATGGGTCATTATGGTGTAAAACAGAGATGATAGGTGAAAAAAAATCAAGAAAAAAAGCCAAAACCCTGTTTGTTTTTCATGCCAAAATCACATTTAAAATGACTTCAGCTTTTTTCCTTCATGAAGGTTGAAATTGACCCTTACATATACAGACAGTCACAGTTATGAAAAGTGATGAAAAATGATGTATTTGTTTGATATTTAAAAATAATTAAGTTTTACAAAATATGCAGCCACCAGCATTCCCACCTTGAAAATGAACTGGAAGATATTGGCAATTCATTAAGACTTAACCCAATGAAATTTACAAAAATGTAAGCTTCTGTGTTGTATGGGCATATTAAATATAGGAACCTAACTAAGAAAGAGAATGTTTATTTCAAGTACTTTGCAAATTGAACATATTGTTTTTGCATTCATGATTATTTGTTTTGGATGATTCAGTGCTTATTATTATTCAAAACATGCCCAAAGCACTATCACGTTTTTGTCTATAAATTAATTTAAGTTACGCTCCAACAGTTACATCACCAGAGTAGGAGGATATGTACTATTACTGATTTTTGAATTTGGCATTCTTTTTAACTATGCACTGAAGATCTCAAATGGCAAAATGAAAAATTCAACTTAGCATCATAGTTCCAGCCATACTGCTATTAAGGACAATTCTAATTCTACTAACAGCAAACATATTTTAGTTTTTCCTATTAAAATTTATTCAGTATAAAGATCCAAATCTCCATGTATACTCACTACAAAATTATTTCATAAAGAGGAAACATCTCTTATTATAATAAACTAGGCAACAGAATACAGGGAAAAGAAGGACTAATTTTAGTACATTTCTTACTTCTCAGGAAAGCAATAAAGAATGAATGTGTCTTTTTTTTATATATATATACAAGACGCAAAAAAGTCTTGGAATGAGATTTCAGGTACAGAAAACCAACTTTATGAGTGTTGTTTGACCATACTTACTCATACGGAGTAACATATGTATTATTTTTGATTTTCCTCCACCAAAATAAGACAGGAAAATTCTGTCTTTCAACAGATAACACTAAACATGTTAAGAGAAGGAACCCACATTCTACTGAAAAATTACACCACTGATGTCTGCTACAAGCGATTCTATTTAGCCCAAATAGCTCAAATTCTCTTGCTTGTTTCTGCAAAGGAAAAAATGTGAGATATATCATGTTTGTATGTTCCTTAATAACAATGATCTTTGTGTACTAATAAATCCTAATTACATCTTAGTCATCACCGACATCAAAATATAAAGACTGTATGAATCTGGAGCTCAATGAACATACCTGAGAAGTTTCTGGTAGCCAGCATAGTTGTCAAAATGGCCCCCTGTGTACACATATATATTCTCAAATTAGCAACACACTTGTTTAAAATACTGAATGTGAACACAACAGAAAAAAAAAGTAACACACGCATTACATAAACTGCTTAATTAACCCTGAAAGAATGGATTGGCTGGGCATTACCTGTCATTCATGATGGTGTGAGAGCATAAATTATAATTTAATCTTAATTACACATCTACTAGCAATCCTGGTAATCTCCAATAGTTACCAACTGTGAGTATGTAATACCCAAACCACAAGTACTCACAGGCACAGCATTGCTGAATATGAAACAGACTTCACTCAATTGCTTGGATTCTTTTCTTTTTTTTTTTTTGGTGGGAAGACAAGTTTGTTTGTAATGTGATAATTAGAAAAGTTCATATTTGCAAAGTTATCCTGTCTGGTCAGGAGAAAATACATGACATCCTAGAACAACCACCTTAGTGATTTTCCTTCAAAAAATGTTTTTAATGTGTATAAATGAAGATGATTGTTATTATTTTGAATCCAACAAAACTATGCAATACTAATTTTAAAATTTTGTTCTTAAAACATTCCTTTGTAATTGATTAGAAAGGCAATTAGATTTGCAAAAGGATATATCAATTCTAGCATTACATAGTTTTCAACGCTTAGTAACACAGCTTACATGAAAATAGTATGTTCTGTTCTCTTTTGTTAAAAGTTAAGATCCTCATGCTCAAAAGCTGCTCATCTATCAAATAGTTCACATAATAGTAATATTCAAGAAAAATTCCCTTGGGGACCATTTATTTTATACACAGACAACAAGCCTGTTGTCTTTCCAAAATTATCTACTCATCCTTGCAGAAGTTTTCATTCTTACCTTTAGTTTTCTTCTTGCATTGAATTTCTTCAAGCAATCTACAGTCTCTTGTCTGTGCATCATAGAGGCAACAGTAGAACGTTGCTAAGGGAAGAAGAAAAGAATTACTTTAATGCACCCAGACAGACATGTAGCTTTTCATTTACTCTACAACATACATAGCACAGCTCATGTGGTCCAAGCCTTAAGTCTTCAATTTCTGCCCTATGTGAGTATTGATTTCTGCAGCCTTCTACACACCTAGTAAATTTCCAAATCAACAAAAAAACAAGGTCTCACTTTACCCAGCCTTTCCCATGTGTAAAGTCCTCTTGAAAGAAATTACTTTTTTTCACAGTTTCCTTAGTAAGGTCTAAGAAAAACACTACACTAGATCTTAGAATTTGGGTTACACAGTATAAACATACGTAAAGTAATATACCAAATTATGGTTCTTGAAAATATGTTTTGAAACAAGAGGGTTGATTTTCTTTAACATAAGTGATACTAGGTGAGGCACAGAAGCAGAAAATATTTCAGAGAAAATTCAGCAGTACCTACATTTTCCCTGTAACACAACTTAATTTGCATCACAATTTTAAAGGCAAGATAATGCAGCCTACTGGAATGAATAAAGAGTTGGGAACCAGCTATACCTCTCACTGTGACTTTCAAAGTATCAGCCCAGACCACCTGTAAAGTCAAACTGTAGAATGTACTGAGAATTGGAAAGTGGTCCTGAATCTGGTAACACATAGGCAACCTCTGTTAACAGTAAATTGACTTACAAAAAGTCCATTAACTTCCTGCCTTTAAATTTCATGCTTGTTTTAATGGTTATAGGAAAATGACGTAAAGCATTATGCAACTGAAAGTTACTTCTTTGTACGTTTTTTTCCTTGAGAATTTAAAACAATGTTCTAATTATGGCACTGAACTTCTGCATCACGAATTCAAGGCAAAGAAGTTTGCTTCTACAAAATTTCTTATCCCAGGCTGAGACCTCAATATACAGCACTATTGACCGTTTCTGTACAATCACAATTTTACATTCTACTACTTAAATAGCTGCAACAGAACAGCATAAATAAGGACAAAAATTATCCTCTGAACACCTTCACTGGATGCTGAAGTACACCGTAAGGTCTATCAAATTATTTTGTTAAATATGTGGATGTTACTTACACAGATCCATGGATGCTTTAGTGCTTCTGATGCTGTGATACGTTTTGCTGGGTTGATGGTAAGCATTTTATTGATAAGGTCTTTTGCTTCAGGAGTCACCGTATCCCATTCTGGTGAGGGAAACTTAGGAAAAAATACATACATGTATATTATCTTGCATGATCACCACACAATTTTACCTACAGATTTTTATTGATATTTGTTCTGTAATATTAATGGCTTGTTTTAAGGGCAAAAATACGGCTTCCAACAATTAGAAAAGACTGAATTAGCCAGATTCATAAGTAATGTTTTTCTCCTTTTGACTTTTTATTGATTTGGTTCAGATGCACAGCATTTATATATTTACAATAACATGATGCCAATTGATATTCATAGGGTAAAATAACAATAGCAGAGTCCAGTCAACTAAGAGGAATATGGCCATATCGCATCTAATACAGTCCTAATTTCACTTTTAATACAGACAAAAATATTAACCATTATAATTCAAACTCCTTGTTTGCTTTCTTTCAGTGTCAATATTAATGCTAATTGTATAGTTACAGTGTATAAATTTGTAACTCTAATTAGACTTAACACTTCCCTGCTCAGCAAAATATTTACACATGCACTCAAAGTAACTGCTCAAATGCAAATGGAATGAAAAATATGTAGGTCTTAAACTGCTTTTGCGAACAGACCTCAACCTTGAGCATTTCATTTTCCACTACTAAAAAATGTTTATTTTTAGACCATAGGAATTTGATACAATCTAGACGCAGTACTTCACAAGAATGTACTATGTACGTACAACACAGATGCATAGTTCAAGTCTCTGCACTTACTCATTTCTTGCCCTCTCAGCTGAAACCATACTTCCCCCCATCACCCTGTTTATTACTGAACAATTGCTTGTTCAGTTGGAAGAAGACTAGACAGATAGTAAGTTCATTTCCACTAAAAGGCATAACATAGCATAACATATCTAAGCATAACAATCACCTTTCAGTCATCACCCTCCAGGACTGGATTCAAGTAAGAGCTTAAAACTTAGAAGGTTCAGTCTTTTCCTCTTCATCATTCACAAATAACTTAAAGATGAGCATCAATGGCCTTCTGTTTAATTTAATATAAATGGATGACGTTGCAAAATTCATAATGTCACCAAATCATCAGCTGCTACTTACCAACAGTTATAATGCTTGTTGTTGGAATACACATACAGTTAATGAAACTATTATTTCTGAGCAGCTTGTATTTACAGCATTGGGCAACAAAAGAGTATTAGGGTATATATTTAGGCAGCTTAAGACTTCTTAAAAACAATTCAGAATAACTGATTGGTTGAAGTGATAAACCACAAGGAAAACAACAGGCCTTTAGGAGTTCAGAAATATTCATCTGAAGCACAGAGGTCTTAACAGGCTTGTCAGGATAACATAAACTTGTATGATTTATACAAGGACCAGACAATGAAAGGTTGGAGCTGTAGGGAAACCAAATTTATTTTAGCATAGATGTTCCCATCCTTATAAACTTCACGTTACTAAAGTGACATTTACTATACTGAATGGCTCATAATGGTAGCCAATACAAAAAAAAAACAAAAAACAAAAAACAGAATAAACCTAATTTCACTTTCCACTCTAGAAAACTCCTACTTAGAGGGACTATTATAAATAATTTAGAAGACATAGTATGACACATACATCATAAGCGCCAGCCTTGATCTGCTGGTAGAGTCTGTGCTGGTCTTCATCCCAGAAAGGAGGATATCCCACCAGGAGGATATACAGAATGACACCTGTAGAAATCGTAGCGGTATTAAGTGATTTCAAAAAAATAAAAAACAAAAAAACACAAACTCATTTTGCACCTGGCAACCATGCAAGACAAACAGCTCAATAGTAGTATCCCAGCTCCTCAAAAACGCTGCCTATTCATGCTGGAGATAAGAGTAAACATAGGGTTCACAAGATAACCTCCTGCAGAGCATGGGCAAAAATGAGTATCTGACACAAAATCAGATCGGACACACTGAAAATGTCTAGCTAGCTGGAGAAATAGATTTGTACTTTTCAGCGATCATTGATGTTCTATGAAAATGCATTTTTTTTTTACTTCTGGTGTTACCATGTATTGTACTGCTGTAAGATTCGGTTTTAACTAATCTCATGCAAAGAAAATTTGGGCAACTCAATTTATCTCTATAAATATCTGGTTGATAGGAAATTAAAAAGTCCACCTGCTAGTTTTACAGAGATGATTCACTATGACTAAAGAAAAATGCTTTCATAAATACAACCAAATAAGTGTGGGTAGAAGTAAAAGAGGGAAATGTACCATTTGTTCTCAGGTAGATAGGTACCCCTTTGCTGGTACCATAAATTACAATGTTTCAAGAACTGGATGATAAAATAATCACTCTGTACTCCATTGGACAAAAAGCTTAGTTTCAGAGTACAAAACTGCAGTTCTAGTATCTTGGTCAGATCAGTTTTCAGACTATTTGTGAGCCAAAATTAAGGTCCAACTCACAGTATGAATTGTTATGTTTTGTAACTAGTTAGGCATTGTGTGCATGCAGCTAGTATTTAAAAAGTCTGTTGTGCAGACTTTATTAAGAATGCAGTGATAACACATCTTCACAAATAATAATCAAAAATAAATAAAGCTGGTAGAATAACAAAATATCTGATGATTTCTTCTAAAAATTAACATTGAATTTTAACTAATACCTATTTTCTGATGGGGAATATAAGGTATTATGGATACCATCTCCCTCAAAGTACTTTACAGTGCACTTTCAGAATAATTCCTTACCACATGCCCACATATCCACAGGTTTTCCATAGGGATCTTTTCGTAAGACCTCTGGAGAAAGGTATCCTGGAGTGCCAGCAAAGCCTGTCATGAGGCAAGGAAAGTACTCTCAAAACCTGTATGCGCTCCGCAAAAAGCAAGTGATTTTCATGTCAGCCCACAACACAGGACTTTCCCCCAAGCCATCCAGCACTAACCACTTCATGTTAAACTTTCCTTTCTATGGTGAAGCACCTAGAAGTAACAATAATAGGAATGCTTATGAAGACTTGGCCCATTCCCTTTCTGCCACGTCTGGTGCGGTCAAGAGGACAGTGAAAGCCAGCTGGTTACCCATCTACACCAGCACTCCAGATTCAACAGTGGGGTCAAGGGTCTGGTGACGGTGCAACAGTGGAAGGCTTCCAGAGGGATTTCAAGATAGCTGACAAAATTTCCTTTGTGACTTGTCTGTTACTGTAAGCTGTAGCAAGACATCCAGTAGTAAGGTGCAAATACATTTGCTCAGGGTCAAAGTCAAAAAAGTTAGTGGAGCAGGGGGAGCATGGGAAACACTGACTGATCCCCCTTAACGGCAAGACGGAAAATGCATACCACACATGCCCAGAACTATGATCACTGTTTCTGAGGTTTGTTTTAGTTTGTTTGTTTTTAATCACTAGCCTAATCTAGTCTATTTTAAACTAGCCCCAAACTATAAAAATTATGATTGTAAACATGACTCACACAGGGCTTCTGAGAGTCCTTCTTCTGTCAGCTGTGAGGACTGTTTTCACACACAGTAGCACTTCTGCTGACATTTATGGGGAACTGATTAACAAAATAGAGGGGCAGCTAAGCTACACTATTGTAACTATAAGGAACCTTTAAAAAGCCCTATTCAATCTTACATGAGGGTTGGTTTCTGAGTAAACAACATGTAAGGCTAGATTTAGAAAAGCTCACATATGGAGTAATCTTTCATTTAGAAGAAAAAGAGAAAGTAAAAACACAGTTCTGATTCCTTTGTACAGAAGTGGAAACTCAATTCAGCCAGTGCCAGACGGTGGCAAAGTAAACGCTCAGAGATGCTCACGATTAGCTTTCATGAGAGCACAACTGGCTATTCCTCAGTATGAAGAAGACCAACTTAGGTTGCAACCTTCTTACAGCCTTTGCTGTTCTTGTTTCCCACAGCTACTTCTAATATGATGTTTCCATTGCAACACTCATTTCCTCGAAGTCATGCCACTTGTGGAAACCTCCTTACAAAAGTTCACAAAAAGCATCTCTGAAGTCATCTAGCCTTTAAAATTTATATGTTCTTCCTTCTTTATTCATTACCAGCAGGGCTGTCTTCTCTTAGGAGAAACAAAAAATGTAGGTGTAAATGTATATTTTTCTTAGGACACTATAATTGGTAAAAACTTAATGACCAATAACATTCTGTACGGTTTCAGTTAGTATATCTGCTCTTTCAAGTATCTTTGCTTAAAATAAATGCTTGGGAATTCTTGAAAGGTGAGAATTTGCTGGCTTTAATGGAGGACCACGTGTTATTTCTGAAATACCACATTGTATTCCACAAAATTTGTGCTGAACAGAAGATAAGCAATGAAACTCATGAAAGACGGTGATAACGTGTAAAGAAGACAGCTACAGAAAAAGGAAGCTTTTGCCCTGCAGCTGGCAATCATTTTGGCGTGGGAGGAGGAAATGGAAGAATACATTCTGTGTACTCTACTGAGAATGTATCTAAAATATTTTAATGAAAAATAACCTTGTGTTTCTTAGTCTCCTGATATGAGAGCCACGAATTATTAAAGAGACCTATCATACAGGAAACATAGTTTAAGCTCCTTTGAGAAGCTAATAAATATATGCTCTAAGTAGCTTTAAATAGAGTGGTTTCATATTTTTTCTTGGATGTAGTGTTCTACATTAATATTTTTGTATTAATGTAAATTGTAAAGTTGTATTGACTTTCAACCTTACCACAGGTCCATAAACATTACTATACAACACTTGAAACTAAACTTTATAGTGAAAATAAATATACTATTTAGCTAACATTGTTTCTCAACAAGGACACAAAATGGGTCTACACATATCAGAAACAACATGTCAGAAATAAATAATAATAAATATGAATGTATTTTTTCAGAAGACTATTGCTAATAGTAGTAATTTAGTTGAAAAAACCCTTGCAAATCTGGAAACTCTTTGTGACTTTACAGTACCTAGAAAAGATATATCACCGTGTACTCTTACTGTCACACAATTTAAGTAAGTGTTCACAGGCCCAGAGCGCTTTGCTTTGTTCAGTGGTGCATGCATACACAAGATGGCATGTTACTCAACCTAAATAGCTTATGGTCTCAAAACCTTCTTACGCAAAGATTACATATATATTTAACTTCATAAATGGTGAGCGTGTCTCAAGTCAAAGCTGCACCAAAGGTTAACTATAATCCCATGACATAAACTTAAATTAACATAGGGAGATGTATCTTAAATACTAGCAAAAGAGATTACTGCTCTAAGACCTGCCCTATGCTTGCATCACCCCCTTGCTAGACTTACGGCCTCTCAGTGCAAGCATTCCAAAATAAATTGGCAGAATAAACCACGCTAGTTTAAACAGTTTAAGCCATACATCTTTGCTAACGTAACTCCCTTTGACTCAAGAATAAACGTTTAAACCAGCAGCCTGGTGAGAAAAGGAGGCAGCAAGGGGCAAGAGCAAGCACCTGAGAGCAAATATAGGGCAGTATCCTTCTCTTCCTGCACAGCTGGATGCAAAAGAGTAACTGTACACAACCTAAATCTAACGCAACTACCAAAAAAAAAAAATGCAGTGGCGCTATTGAATGAATTAAGTGGTGTATATTTTAGTCCTAGTTACAGGGCTGAACTTAGTTTAAGACGAGGTGCAGCTAGGACTAAATCTGTCTACCACTGAGTAAACTGCAGCCCTTCCACTTGTCAGTGAGACTCGCCTGTCCCAGCGAGTGAGTGAAGCCTGCCGGACACTTCCCCAGCACATTCAACACCTGCTAGCAGGGTGGGGTGGTTCAGCTGAACAGAGAAAGAGTTCCTACGAACAGGAAAGGAGCAGGTTGGCTTTAGAACATGCAAACTGAGAAAATATCCCCGTAGCATCCAAGCACACAGACTTCTGGCTAGTTTCCTGCTGATGCATATCCACGGTTTAAGCAGAAAAGCAACCATCACACCAGAGGAGGACACACACAAGAAAGACAGAAAGACAGAAAGAAAGACAGAAAGAAAGACAGAAAGAAAGACAGAAAGAAAGACAGAAAGAAAGAAAGAAAGATATACTGATGCAGAGCTATAATTAGAATCAGAGCATGCCATGAGTCACTAAGTGCTGCAGAATCCACTGGAAAGCAGAAAAATACTCTGGAAGAAAGCAAGAGAAAGTTCAAAACATTAAGCACATCATGTTTTTGCCTTGTTAAAGCAGTCATGAGAAGATGAAGGCACGCACTCAGACCATTACTGAAAGCTTTTGCAGAGAAAGTTCCAAAACAGGTACAGAATCCACTAGTTTTATCAAATATTACAAACAAAAAAGAGCCACATTGCACTACTTCTTTCTATTATCTTGCTGCCAGCTTCTCTGTTCCTTACATATATATATATTTTGAAGACATTCTGCTCACTCTCCTTTCTACCAAGTTCAGCATGGCAGTCCTCATAGTGCTACGAGTCTGAAACAAGCACTCCACAAGCACCGACTGACCAAAAAAATAAAGCGCAAGATTTTACAGGGAGTTGCAATCTCATGTGCATTGTCTGCATCCATACAGACATATCATCTAGAGAAAACAGCCCTGAAGTCAAGTTCATTCTGCTGATTTTTCTTCAGCAGCTTCCTGTTTTCCTGATGCTTTCATCATTTTAACAAATCACTTGTATTTTGTCTTATTTCTATTCAACTCCTTTTGCACTAGTCTATTTGTTAATGTGCAAGAGCAATCTCCGCTGTCTTTTATGGATTATTGAAATCCATTTATATGAAAGCTGGGATTTAAAGCAACAGGCTAGCTTATAAAGCTACCAACATATGTCCAATGGTACTGCCTGTGCATCCACATGTAGATGTATCCTAGATTTCAAACTCAATCTTTCAACACACCGCCTGCACAAAATCCTTTGTGCTTTTATTCTAAGCTCTGAGAGCAAGCTCACAATCGCTTTGTTCAATTTTAAGCTGCACTTGCTAGCTGCTGTGAGAATATGTAGCTGCTACAAATATTTTATTCTTTTTTTTCCCCTTCCTTGGATTTACAACAACTTTTGACTTGTGCTTCACATATGGTTGAAGAGGGTGGTATTTGAGATAGAGGCATTATATTTATATGTGTCCTATTATTTAAGATGACCAGTATTAAATTTTTCCTACACTTTTCCTTTGCTCATCTGTTAACTGTAACAAACAAACTGTAATAAGCATTTTTTTTTAATCATTAACAAAAAAAGGAATTGTTTAGTGGGACAAGAGAGAAGTGCACTATCCCCCATCCTTCTTTCATACCCTGAAGTAGAGCATTGTACAGGAGACTATGATACATTCCAGGCATCGATTCCAGAGATCTGGTTTACACGTGAGTTGCTATCTCTAGGAGGGCAGAAACCCTCCCTTTCCAATGTTTCATGAGCTGATATGAAGCACACAAAGTGTCCTCTTTTGGTGGTCACATGCACACACAGTTTGTTTCCACATTCTGATACATCTTTGTCACCTTCACCATCAAGTAAGCATGCTCTTGATCCATCCCAGATCAAGATAATGTTTTCAAAATCACCAAGTAAGCACGCTCTTGATCCATCCTGGATCAAGATAATGTTTTCAAAATCACCAAAGCGGCTGAGAAACTCCAGTCTCAGCTTCAAAAGATATTTGTAAGCTACGGACAGACAACTTTTTTCCAGACAGCTGCAACAGGTTCCAGATACTTTTAACCATTCTCTTGCTTCCTGGATTTATGGTCTCCATGATCTGCCATATGAGATGCTTCTATATTACCTATTGAATGTTCTTAATAAGCTTATTTGAACTTAGTGAGTCAAAGAACAGTTTTCTGAACAGCTTTACTAGCAGGTGTGAAGGGGCAGTCACCTCTAGGACCAATGTAAACAGCTGGGGCAGATAACTTGTACTGTCACAGCAAGATTGGGATGTGGATGACAGACTGCAGACTCAGGTACTCACAAACCCCATGCCTATTTTTTTTCATTCAAGTCACATTCCAAAGTGCCTCATAATAAATTTTTCAGGTATTTCCAACCGACAGACAGCTGTTCAGACAACATGGTTTGATTACTGGGCAGCTGTCTTAACCTGAAGTCTTACTCCTCAGTCACCTGAACACCTGGCTGGAAACCAGCCATCTCCTTCCCAGCCTCTACACTCCTATTTCCTTCCTATAGATACAAAAAAGAAAGTGGGGAAGAAGGGACTTGTCTGTACCTATGACTTAGTCAAACTTACAGGCAGACAAAAGCTGGCACTAGCCCAGAGTCAGGAAACCTAAGTTTCAGGGTCAAGGAATATCAAAGGCACTTAGATTACATGCAAAAGGGACATTTGTAAAGCCGTATTTACTAGAAGCATAAATTTAAAAAATCCTTCCTCTGCATTCTACCCCTTACCAAGTACTGCTGTGCTGGCAAAATCTCCAGTATGAACACAGCTGTGCCAAAGGGACTTCTGCCAATTTATTTTATGGTGTTTGGGAAGGTGAATTAGCTTTGCCAATGAAGAAGATGTTATGAGGCAGAGCCTCGTCTTGTCTAAGTGAGCTCTTATATTTGGAAATGTAGCTATGGGTCACTTTTGAAGTTTTTTTTTTTTTTAAACATACAAGGTTTACTGGTAAGCTCTGCTTAATTTGGTGACAATTACAGATAACATTCTTCCTGGAGAAAAAGATCTAAAGTTTAGCCATCTGTAGAGATTGAACTATGAACAAAATACCCCTTAAAGCTACATATCAAGTAGTCACAGAGCTACAGATTTTACACTAGGGTGACAGCTGGGAGGTTTGGTAGGTTGAATGGCAATGCTGAATAAACGGTAAGAGAAACAAAAAATATTTACTTACCAAACCAAGCCTGTTGTTCTCCTTGGACTTCTATAGCCAATCCAAAGTCTGCCAGTTTAACTGCTGCTCCCTTGGATTTGCTAGCTAAAAGTAAGTTCTCAGGCTTTATTCAGAAAGAGAAAAAAAAATTGAGATGAAAAGATGAGTAAATATATTTTAGACAGTTTTTCCCTTTTGTTTTCAGTTAAGGTAATCTGGAAAAGAACAAATACTTAAAGGAGCGAAAAAAACACCATGCATTTTCTCTGTAACATTGCAAAAATTGTACTTTCCATTCCTACTCGGGAAGAACCACCAGGCCTGTAAACGGCCTTCATGACCCCATATGACAGCAAGACTAAGGACAAGGGGCACGCCTACTAGAGAAGTACATAGGCCAGAACGGCCATATGGTGTTGTGATACCTTTTTGCTTGATAGGACAATTCAGAGAGGCCTAAGAGCTCACTACAGGAAAAATGCTGCTGAAAACCCCCCAAAGACACATATTCTTTGATTAGCAGTCTGACCTACGCACTTAGCAGGATTAGGCATCTATAGCTGTGGAAGATAAATATGCTTTGCATGACAGCTTAGCAATAGCAGCCATATTTTCATATTTGTATTTAGAGGGCAGGTGTATTTGCAGTGCAAATCTTTCTGCAAAAACATCACGCCCACATGTGTGCCTGCAGAGAACCTACCACAAATAACAATACAAGTCTGCAGAAGTTCCCACTTCGCTTTTTTAGGGTATGTGGGTAACATCTGAAATCAAACTCTACAGTATACCTACGGTCAAAAGTAAAGGATTTGAACATTAACAATGGAGTTCATTCTAGTGTTTATAATGTATCCTTTTAACCTCAGTTAGCAAATACATCAAATGTGAATTGTCCAAAGATAAATAAGGGTTCATAGAATAAAGTTATTAAACTTACAAAATACTGCAGAATTCAACAGATGGTTTCAGAAAACTGATCTCCACAGTATTTTCTTGTCATTTCTATTTTTCTACATCCATTACTTTTAAAAAAGGTTTTGTAATACATTTACGTAATCACAAGACCTTTCATTCACAGGTATTGCTGTGACTTCTCCGGGAGCAGTTTTTGTAGTGGTCCATCACGAGGGAATTCACTATATCCAGTCTGGCACTGGGGACCCAATCTTGCAAACGCTTAAATGCATATTTCATTTTAAGCCCAGCAGCAGTCATATAGGCTTCCAAGGGACTATTTATCTGATTACAGTTAATCCCATGCAGGTACTGATCTTTGGAACAATTACGATTATAAGCTTCTTTGAGCAAAGGCTATCTTCAATACATCTGTCAAATATGCTTGAGCCTAATTAAGACCTCAACCACTGTGATACTCCTATTAATTAACAACACAACTGGCCCTGACAAAAATCTTTAGTTTACAGGTGTTTTTTGTCCCTCTTGCCAAACTGTAAAGGAACATTTTTTCAGTGATTTACAAACACCATCTCTCACTCAGCCCATTGTTGCTATATCACAGAAAAAGATCACATTAAAAACCTTTCATCAATGATTACGTGATTAATCTCCTATTTCCAAATTTTTCAAAATCAAGATTAAGGTTTCTTAGAATAAAATACAATCTTTATATTCATTTAAATTATTAGCAACCACTTCAGCTACATTACCTAACCAAACATTGACCAAATAGCTCAGGACTTTTCTCTAAGTTTATCAATACTGATTTAAGCAATTTCATATTGCTTGCCATTTAATCACACTAATTTCAACATATAGTCACATATATTCTTAAATGTTTTCTACTGGAGTGAGAGAAGTTTACAGTAATTACTTCCTGGAATGCACTATTTATATAAACCTCTTAAAGCAATGGATGATCTTATTTGGTTGTGACCTTCTGCGATCCAAAAGCAGTGAAATGCCTCACCTTCTTGGTTGAAACAGAACTACTGATCTACCAGGCACTTATCACTTTGCAACATGATTCCATCCAAAATAGTAGTTTTGTGTTTTCTGTTGCTCTTTTTTTTCCTTTTTCCTTTTTTTTTTTTTTTAAATTCCACTACACTTCTTTAATCTGCCAAAGTGCTCTACAGAAAAACTGCCATCAGAGATGAATATGCTTCAACAGAAGATGAAGCAGATTTACTGATTTACTCCTATGCCAAAGACAACAGCCTTTTGGGCAGTGTTGTGTGGTCTATGCCCTTAAACAACACGCAGCTGTCACTTCTGGATGATGAGAGGCATACCAGATAATTATCATGCATGAACTTAGAATGACTGCAATTACTTGGAAAACGGTAATAGCCCAGTCTGGGCCATTCAGGACTCTACTCTGGATTCAAGTGTCACCTTGTCTTAGCAGGAGACTGGCTGCAGTCAAGCATGTAGAATGGCAGTGTTAACTATTGAAATTACTTGCAAATAAATTAACATGATTTATACCTTATTTTTCCAAAGGTCTTTATTCTTAGAGATCAAGTAATATATCTCTGTGTATTTTTCCTGGAATATAATTAGTGTTTTGTTGTTGTTGTTGTTGTTGTTGTTGTTTTAATTTGACTTCCGTGGGGTATGCAAGAGGGTCATAATCATAGAGTTTTACAAAAGCAGCCATACTGCTGATTGCCAAGAACTGAAATTCCTACGTGAAAGTGCATTTCCACCATCTGTTAAAGACTGACTGCCACGAACAGGTCAGTTTTTCCTGGATTTAGGATCCACCACCATTCAACTTATACAATGATTTCAAGCAGAGCAGCAACAAGCAGTTTTGCAGGTCATAAGAAGTTGCAAAAGCTCCTGTTTGCTACTAAATTACACTTAAAGGAGGGTTAAATAAAAGCACACTGTTCAAATCTCCTCCTCTCATTGCCCGCCTACACCCCCAAACATGCCATCAAATTGTTGTCTGCATCATCAGAAAAAAAGTCCATCGAGTTTTGCAGTTAAAAGATCCATGCCAGGTCATAACCATCTTCTGTGTCTTGTAGTTCTGTTCTTGGGCCTTTGCATCTTCTTTTCTGTACAGAGAGTTCTGCTGAGATTTTACCAGTCTTTTATTTCACTTTTTTTTTTTTTTTTGATTTTGCCAGAAAGTAGTAAGTGAAGAAGGATGGTTTTCTGTTTCCTGAAGTTTTCACTTTCAGAAATGAAACTGGGTACTACAGCTTGGCAGAAACACTTTTTCTCACACTGTTTCCAATTCATCCTGGATTTGCCAGAGTAAGAAATCCACACATGGTTTGGAGCAGGGAACAGCTGCATTTAATACATTTCCGAAGAAAATGTTATTTTACGTGAATGTATGAAATATACTAGAAAGCATTCCTTATTATAGCCTGAAAGTCAGTTTACAAGGCTACAATCCAGTTTTTTATTCCTTTTCATGCTAAAAGCATAATACTGCATATGCAGTGAGAACAGGAAACCCCTGGAGCAGCTGGACAAATTTGACATCTTTTCATTTAAACTTGTTAGATGTTATCCGGCTGCCTGCCACGCAAGAGTTACAGATTAGATAGAGACTTGTCATTTTCACTTTGTACAACCCCAACCTGGGGAAATCCAGAACTGCAAAACGGACTGAAGATTTTGTTTGTCTCTCTGAAATCCATCATGCTCTCTAAGCTTTCCAAGTGTAACTCTTTATGATCATAAATGACACGTACTTTTATAAATTCAAACAATGACTGTAACAGTTTTTTTATTTGGGAGTGAAGGATGGCAAGAAAGAAGATGGCGTTCTGATTCCAAAATTTTTACTAACCACCAGGAAACTCCTATCCTGGATGGAAATTCCTGTTCCCTGTAACTCATTCAGAAAGAAGTATAAGAGACAGAGAAGCTGCGCCAGAAAGAATTAGAGTGTGTTTCACTGCCTTAGCCCACATGCTATTTTTCTTCTGCCTCTGTAAAGAATCTGGTATTTCAGATAGTACACTTCCATTTGCTTTCTAAATAAAGTCATCTTTTACTTGAGATCTTGAAGCCCAAATGCCCAAATTAAGTCCTCTCCCTTATCCACGAGGTCAGTTTACTACTAGCTTTGAGAGACAAACTTGTCTCTCTGAGCTTCCCAGTAAAAGGAAATGATCTTTAACTCTTTCTTTCCATGCCAACATGCTTTAAACACAGGAGGCAATAGTCTCCAGCCATTTCAAAATGTACACAGCTAAGAAAGAGGAAATGCTCCTCTCAGCATTGGAGTTTTCTTTCTGAGGCTTCTATCCCAATGCTAGTGTTCGTCTGGGAGGAACTTGACTTCTCAGGCCCATCATGGTGAGAATGCTGTAGAAATTCCAGCTTTCTGAACATGTTTTACAGTCCGGTTGTCCGGAGGAGAGAGAGGTCTTTGTGACAGCAATCTTGCAGCAGCTAGCCTTCCGTCACTGAAATGTGGGATGTGCAAACTCTAGCACGCGTCCCAGAAGCACTCCAAATCATGGTGAGGAGAGAGCTAAAGTTCCCTCCATACCCTGCCCCAAAAGCTCTGGATGACCAAAAGGAAGGATCGTGTATTCAGTGAATACACCAAACGCACAGAAAGTGACTACTGTTTTCCCTGGTCCTGACAGCAGATGAGAGCAGACTCAGACGGCTGAGCCTTCACAGCTCAGATCTGAACAGCTAGGTATTGGCAAGCCTTTAGCGGATTTTCTCCAGTGAACGCTAGAGGCTCGTTCTTGCGCAGAGGTGAAGTGAACCAACAAAAAAGGAAAAAAAGAGAAAAAAAAAAAAAGAAAAACGTTTACATTTCCACCGCTCGCGGCTGTTCGTCAGGGTTTGCTGCTCTCCGCTGTCGCATGGCGGAGCGCCGCCGGGGCAGAGGCAGGCGGAGCCTCCGGCGAGGGAGGGCTCGGCGGGGCAGCAGCACTCACCTTGAGGTCGCGATGGACTACGCCCATCTGATGGCAGTGTAGCACAGCCTCCAGGATCTGCTGAATGCAATGACTGCATGCAAACACCAGGGGCGCGTGTTAGTTCCAAGCGTGCACTCGCCGCCCGCACGCCCGCAGCCAGGCGCCGGGGCGGCGGCGCGGGGCCGGCGGCGGCGG
>VXAA01001529.1:1087326-1162577 GCA_013399115.1 Anseranas semipalmata | reverse complement strand
GCCGCCGCTCAGAGCACGACGGCCTCAGGCACCCTGCTCGGCGGCACGGGGCCGGCCCGCTGGCGGGCCGCGCTTGGCTTCTTCTGACTTGTTTTTGTTTTTTTTTTTTAAAAGGACGATTTTAAAGGGTTTTTTATTTTTTTTTCGTAAAAGCATCCGAATTCGGCCAATCAAAATCTGGCGAGGTCGTATTAAAGATTTGGTCTCCTCTGTACTCTTTCCTCCTTCATTACTGAGAGCTCTCTCAGAGGCGTCACAAATTGTAGCGGCCATTGAGGTAAAAACCACTCCGAGCGAGGTGTTTTGGGTAAATGATTAACTTCTCGCGGTCCAATTTAGTCAGCAATTAGCATCACTTGCCTGAGGGTTCGTCATACTCTAACGCAGCAGTGTGCGACCGGCTGTTGTGCTGCTGCAACCCCGGGCCTCAGAACAGAGGCGGTGGTTAAATCTGCAAGCTGACATACATCACAGCCAAAGTTCACCTCCATGTGCGGACACAGCGATACATGGACACCCTTAATGAAATACCAGACACGTTCGACAGCGTGGGATAAATCCAGAGCCGTGGAAAGAGACAGGTGTTTTTGGCAACCATTCCCCCTTTTGCCATGATGTATATTAGGCCTGTAGACTTGCAAACTGGAAAGAGGCGTCATGCATTATTTGTTTGTCTTGCTGTTTTGAGGGTGAGTAGGATAGGCAAGGGGACATCGCAGACAACCCGCCCTCTGCCCCTACCCAGCAGAAAAAAAGACACAAAACTCTTATCCAATTGATGGGCACCAGATACTGACCTTCAGGTCTCTGTGAACTATGCCATTTAGATGACAATGATTAACACTTTCTAGAATCTGCTGTATACAATGACTGCAAAGATACAAGGGCAGAATGGAAGGGAGAACATTTTAAAGGCACATAATCACATCAAATACAAAATAAAACAAAACTTAAAAAAATTATAAAGAACAAAAACAATTTTACATCTCTTGACAAGTCTTGATTGTACACTGAACTGGAACAAAACAATGTTAAAAATTGAGATATTTCCAGCTCTAGCACATCCAAAACAAAAACAAAAAAACAACAACAAACAAACAATAATAAAAACAAACAAACAAACAAAAAAAGACATTTAAACACAGAACATAAGACACCTATCAGACAGAATCATTAGATTGTATTTTCATTCATCAGTATGGAAGCTTTTTCCAGCTTCCAAAAACTGATAGGAAAAATAAACTGTAGACAATAAATTATTTGGTGATCTCTCATATTTTTTTAAACATTTTTACAATGCAGTTAACAGTACTACAAGTGCTGAACAAGAAAATGTTCAGAAATGAAATGATATCCAGAAAACAAATGAAACAAAAAGCAAAAGCTAACGAAAAGCAAAACATTTCTCATTGTGAATCTAATGGTTTCTTAAAAACTATTAGCAGAATAAAGCCAAGTCATTCAAAAAGATGGCATGCATTTTCATTTAAAATATTGTCAAGCAATAGTTTAGTAAGGAGTCACACATGAAATGGAAATCCATATTAAAAATGGAGACAAACATTTTATTTTGGCTCTTTAAATAACTGAATTAGCACCTATTTTTCCATGCCCAGGTTTGCAAGTTTTGACCAGTGTACAGTGCCAAAAAGCACAACTAAAATATTCATCTTTTATAGCACTGGAACTTTTTCAGATGTTTTTCAGCACCACAAGAGCTTATAAATGTTTTTTTTTAAAAATAGATCCTTGTGGCAGAAATCAGTGACTGTAAGTAATATATGGGAGTCATAGGCCAAGGATTTGATTCTGCTCATCCAAAACGTTTTGGCCATGGAATTCAGAAGGAATGGTCATAAATCAGTAAATGGAGCCCAAACCTGAAAACCATTTCTTATGCGAGTAGTTCACAACTCAGTGAACTAGACTGCTCGTATGAGTAAAGACTACTGGCATGAGTAAGGGCTTGCAGGAGCAGACCAGTATTAAAATCCTAGGATATGCATCTATAAAGTCCATTAACTATTTCTAAAAGGATACACACACTCACACACATACAGACACATATGCACTATATATATATAGGTATATATATATACACACATCTATATATATATATAAATATATAAAAATAGAGATGCATAATAATTAGAAATTTCACTTATTTGGTCAAGTTTTTACTAAATACATAAATACATATATATATATTGAATATATATTTTATTTGTTTATATATATATATGCACAGCCCCTTCCAAGATGCAATAACTCTAGAACAGAAAAAAAAATCACTGCAGTTTTTTACTTTTAAATCACAAAAATCTTAAAACACACAATGACACCATATGCTGGCCTTTGGCATCAATATTATAAATTGTGCCTGAACCACAGCAGGCAAAAATCACTGAATTTTTTTTTTTAAACATAGTTTCTCTCCTTCCACCCCACCTAAACTACTAATCTTGTTTGCTCTTCTGCAGTATGTTTTGCCATATGTTGTTCTACATTTAAATGCTTACAGTAATGACATTTCTACCATTCCCACAGAAATTATTTGGGGTAATTATTTGGAGTAACAGTGGAAACTTCCTAATATTCAGCCTAACTTCTTCTTTTTGTTTGTTCATTTTTATTCTACCAGTGTTGTTAGGGACACTTAATGCTTTCCAGTCATCTGCCAATTAATTCCAAATATAAAGAAATAACTGAAAATTATATGTGCTAAATGTGTATCAGTGGTGGTGTGTGACTATGAACGCACAAAAACATGACGATTCTTTAAATTTACTCCAAGATAAATTTTCTCTGAGGAGTGTAGTGGTAGGAAAGCAATTGACCACAATGTTTAAGATTCATTATTATGTAAGAATATTTAAGATTTATTATTGTATGAGGGCAAACAGATTCTGAGATGGAAAAATGGCCCTGATACTTTATGCCAGCATGCAAATTATGATAATCTTCAATTTATTCTTCAAGTTTTTCAACAAGCACTTGCAGCAAATTACTAGAGATTTCAAATTTGAGCTTAGACTATGAGCTGCACAGTATAATTGCTTATTGATGAAACACAACAAAAAATGTTTAATTATGAAGTGGAAATTAGTACTTCTGGACCCAGAACAAAAATGACATTTAGTGTAAAATTCTTTCAAGACCAACATATATTTCAAATTTTGATCAGCAAATATAAGAATCCTTAGATAAGATTGCTGAACTGTTACATCCAGTTTGCAGAGGGGAAAACTGGATAAAGTTTTTAACCAACATCACTAGTTTCCAAAGATTTATCAAACTGAGATCCAATTTCAGCTTTTTCAGATCAGCACACATCAAGAGTTCATGGAGTTCATCATCCCACAGTCTTGAGCTCAAAACCCCAAACTGTGCCTTTTTCCAAGTCTAAGAGAACTCTAGGAGAAATCCGAGAGCCTCACAGACTGTGCTAATCTAACTGATGCCAAACACCATGGGATATTTAAGTACCTATGCCGGAATTATTAAAGGCAACATCAGAAAAACAAATGACTTACCTGGCATCTGCTTCACTGTAATACTCTCTTGCAACTATATCTTCAAACAATTCACCCCCAGTGACTCTGTTAGAAAAAGTGAGATGGGAAAGGAGATTTCAGAAATGAAAACATGCATCTTAAATGTAGCTTGGCAGGGAGAAGTCAGAAAGGAGTAACTGAAATATTTGCACAGAAATGCAAGAGGTCTTGACCAGCACAGTGAAGGAACTGGAGCGGTAGGTTTGTCAATTCAAATTATTATATGAATAAAAAGGAGGTGGTGGAAGAGCAATTATAACTGGAAAATACAAGCAAAGTGCAGCAGCTTATTTGGCAGGATGACATACATCAGTTAAGGATGTCAAGAGTAAATAGTAAAACTACATGAATAAATGGGAACTGACCACCCAAGGAAAATTGTGGCTCAAGTTCAGAACAGTTCAGGATACTGTGAACTGCAACATAAATTAGACATAAGAAAAGAGAATACAATATGCTAAAAAGGGAAAAGGATCTTTAAAGTGTAAGTCAAAACACAACAGAGGTATGTGACAGACTGGTTTGCTTTTTGTGCTTTTGCTAGAAAGAGAATTATGGAGTTGGAGGAAGAGTATCAGTAGAGGAGGTGTACCTTAATTCAGCTCAATGGCAGATTTTTTTCCTAAAATATTTTCAGTTATTTTTGTCAAGAAAGTAGGAATACTTTAGTGAAATTGCCACTTACAGTAAGTTAAGAGGCATTAACAGTACAAAGGAAGAACTTCATGAGCCAGAGGACAAGTAACAGAAGCAACTGTGCATGCTTGCGTACTTAGAATTTCACAGTACAACCAATAATTTAGTAGTAGGAAGTAGCTAAAAAGAAAAAAAAGCTGTGCTGTTATAATTGAAAGTATGCTGCCACAGTCTTGGAATGCATTTGAAATAGGGTGACAGCAATGTCCCCACATACAGCAGTAAAACCCCTCCTCGTATATCATACACAGTTCTGGTCACTCGTGGTCAAAAAAGGGAACTGAACCAGCAACATGAGCAGAAAATTGCTACTAGGCTATCCATTCACTTACTCATCTTATCTTCTTGCAGAAGCGAAGTCAGTTTAGCTTGGCAAAACAATATTTAAAAGGGCTAAAAATAAATATTAAAGACAAAAAGCATAAACCATGCTCTCCATAGAGGAGAGTTGTAAGGGGCAATATTGGTACAATAATAAATGAGCATACAGTATCTGTGAATAAATATAGGCTTAAAATTAGGAGGGGGTTTGAAACAATTTTAAAACTGGTGTCAGGAAAAAGTTTTTCGTAAAGTAACAGAGACAGATGCTCAATTTTTAAGATGAAGATTGATGAGCTTTTAAATAAAATCATAAAACTTGGCTGCCTGTGTCAACAAGAGACCGAACTCGAAGAAACAGGAAGATCCTTCCAGTACTATACTGTAACATCTCTCTTTTATGGAATGCACTGGTATACTTTTGCAGCTAAATTCAAATCTTCACATATTTAAGGTGCTGTGCTGAACTGCTGAAAACTGATACAAACCTTGAAAATGCACACAATGTGGAGTAGCCCTGTGCATAGCCTAAACAGAGCACCTCCAAACAGAATGCATGAGTCAGCCTGGTTCCTGCTTTCCAAAACCTTGATCCTCCTGATATGCCAACATCAATAATTCCTGGACAGGGGATCAATGGTCGTATTTCATTACTGTTTGTGAATGTAGTGAACTTTCATATAGCACATTATAATCTCAATGAAGTCCCAAAGTTAAAAGCTAGGGTAGGCTACGAGATGCTTAAATATTAAGATGCTTAAAAATCTATATTACAATGAATGTCTGTATTGAATACAATTAAGTTTAATACAATTAGGAAATTAAAAATGAGGATACCTGGAATGTTCAGAACCAAAACATTCATTTGCAATTTGCTATACTAACAATTCCTCATAGATCTCAGTTATTCAGTCACTTAGATGATGAAGAAATGACCTGCTCAACCAGTAACATAACCCCTTCGAGAAAGCCAATTAAAAAATTTATTTCTGTGTTTCCATTTACATTTGGGCCACATCATCCTTTTTCTAAGTTCACAACTTACTGACTTTGGAAAATAATTGGTTTCAGGTAACAACGCTACTTTGTGCAGAAGTCCACAATAAAATCTGTAGGAGGTAAAATAGCAGGTTGTCTAATTCATACTCTGTCTCTTTGCCTTCTACCTTCTAGAAACTGGCTGAGGTTGCTGTAACACAAAATGCTTAATTGATGCATATTTTGACAGTCTTTGATACCTCCTTTTTGCATATATGTTTCTCTACCATAGTTCTGGTAAAGAGGAATAATTCTCACTTTGTGATGAAAAAACAAAGTATCCTTTGATCTTATTCTTCCCTAAAACACTCATTTTTGATCCAAGCCAAGAAAAAGCTTTTGTCATCAAAGTGAGTTTCAGTGGGAGAGAACACCAAACTGAAGCTTGTTCTTCTCAAGCACAAAAAAAGAGGGGGATACGCGCTCTTATTTGCCGACACTAAACATCTGCTCAGCATTCATAACCATTGTTAAAAGATGAAAAAATGAAAGCAAGAACAGAGCAGGTGAATTTTACTGACAAGTAAACAAGTAGTCAACAATTCCCATGCTGTCACTCTGAAGGATACATTAGGAATAATTCTTAGAAGACAGCTAAATGGCTGCAATGAAGGTAGGTAGTGCAGGGGACTAAGAAAGGCCAGAAGATACACGCATCTTCTGAGCCTCTGACTCTGAGACATTCTTCACAGCAGCGACAGTAACCTTGGCTCACTGAACATGAGCGAGCAATGTGCCCTTGCAGCAAAAAAGGTCAAGTGTGTCACAGTACAGGACAGCCAGCAGGTTGAGGGAAGTGATTCTTCGCTTCCATTGGGGCACTCATGAGACCACACGAGTCCTCCCTTTTGCCTTTCCCGATACTGACATTCTGAACTGAGTCTAAGGGAGGGCAACCAAGGCGGTTAGAGTTGCAGCACAAGGTGTACAAGGAGAGGCTGACAGAACTGGGTTTATTCACCATTAAAATGGGAAGGCTCAAGAGAGATCTCATTACTGTCTACAACTCCCTAATGGGTGGGTATGCAGAAACAGCATGAAAGGCAACAGACAAACTGGAACAACAGAAATGCTAAATAGATACAAGGAATTTTCTTCCTATTTGTTTGCTTGTTTATTTTTTGACATGCAGGTGTTGCTCGAAGAGGTTGTGGAATTTCCATCCTCAAAGATGTTCCAGCCTTGACAAATCCCTGAGCAACCTGATTCAGTTGGACCTGGTTCAAGAAGGGGGTTAGACCAGATAACCTCTAGGGATCCTTGCCTTGCCAACATATGTTATTCACTAATTTTATAAATAAGGAGAGCCATTACCAATAACCTTCCTTTTATACTCCACAGTTTAATACCAAAGTGTTTTCAAAGTATTCTACTCATTATTAGACATCTCTTTGCTAGGTTGATCTTTTTCCCTGTATCTACAATTCTGAAACGTGATGACTAAGGAAGGACCTGAGATATCTAGCATGAATATAAACACACAGATACAAGAGGTCCTTAGTTATGAGGTTTTCCTTGCCTAGCGAAGGCCATCACCTGAAATGAAAGTGTCACGTACTCTTCAGTGACACTGCTCTGTTACCAGTAGGAGCATCGAATTGCCTTACACAGAGAGGTGTGCTGAAATCAGAACTCCTGGAGGTGTTGCTGATCAACAGAAATACTTAGGCTGATCTCTGAAATTAAATAAGTCCTCTTTTAATATCCTTTTGTAATTTATAGTTTGCTGCTTCTGTTAAACATTTTCTTTTTTAATTAAAATAATAAAAAATTGATACATTGTACCATTCAGGAAAAAAATACCTCATACATAGATTCTAGTCTATGCACTTAAATTAGAAGCCAACTCCCAGTATAGTTAGATCTTCAAGTGTATCCAGGTAGCCTATATACGATATAAATTAAGAATGTAAAGCAGAAGGTTAAAAAGTAAAAGCCAAACCAAACCAAACAACCAAAACCAACCAATTTTGATCCTGTACCAGCAAGCTACATGAACAGCTGCCAAGCCACCTTCTCCCCACAAGATTAAAGTGGATCTCAATGCCTTTCCAATACAGATATATTGTTGACTTCGGTGAGGTCCTAGTTCACGACAGGACATTCATGATACAAGCTCTAGTAACTTTCAGGGTACAAATCAAAAGCAACTGTCTCTCACAAATTATTCTTGTTCTTATGTAATTTTCTTGAAAAGCATGCTGAAAAGGCAGTAAATAAAGCACATGCGTTTGTTTAAGTAAAAGAATTACAAACACCATTTAGAAATAACAAGGCTCTCCACACCAGGAGTATCTTTTAGAAAAGCCACAGAGAGGCAAGCAGAAGGATTCCACATGCAAGGGATGCTATTTCTCTTTAATCTCCAAAGAGGTATATTAAAAAGCAGTTTTTAACTGCTCCATTCAAAAAATCTTTTTGACTTGACTTTCTACAATCAATTAAAAAAATTACTGCACTGAGAATGTTAAAGGCCACATGTTTCATTTGGAAACATTCATAACAATACATACCAAAATGTTTACTTCATGTACTGTATTCAATTGGTAAGGAAATTTTCTGAATATGAGAAAATGAAAAGCCGAATGAGCAAAGCTAGCTAAAAAAGCCTCTGCTGATAATCACATTGACTTTCTTTCATCTTGGCTTACATTTCTTATTTCTTAAACTGCATAATGAAGGTGGGAGGAAACAGTCCTACAAAAATGACAGTGTTCATATTTTTTTTTTACATTTATGTCTGACCTTTCTCCTTCTGAAAAGGACACAAAGGTTCAGGCACTTACTGTAGGCAGATTGTTCTGCAGCTATGCTTTTTTTTTTTTTCCTTCTACACACTACAGTCCCTCCACTTGGAATTCAACAGCGACACCAGGGTTCTAAATGTACCAATTGTTGTGTCTCAATAAGTGCATTAAAATGGGAGACACTGAGAAATGAGAATCTCACTGACTTGCACTAACGAGTCTTCAAGTGCTACAGCTGTTTCCATTCAGATACAGCAATTAATACTGACAGAATTGATTGGATTTGAACTTATATAACATCATTAATACTGAAAACAATCTCATGCGTGCTTAGCAATTGGAACAGGTTGATAAAGAGATGCAAATCTTAACTACAGTTGCTTTAACCAATAAGGGAAGAGGAATAAGAAACTTACGAAGTCCATCACCGATCACACTATGCACGACTTATTATTCAGAAATCACTACATCCAGTGGGAGAAACAAACAGGTGCAAGTCCTTTGCTTGGGAGAAGTATTGCAGAAGACTTAGTTAATTTTTTTAAATATGGAAGAACCATGTCAGTAGATCAGTAAGATAACTCTCCTCCTTGGTAGTGACACCAAGGAGACACTGATAATCACTATTTTGCCTAGTAAAGTACAAAATAACCACCATACTCCAGAATTAAATGGCCATTTACATATTCCAATCATATGTCCAGAGACAGTGAGCAACCAAAGCGAAATTACATATATATGGCATGTCGATACTTCAGTGCAGATAATGCTCTCATACGCAGCTCTTCTTATAGGAACACCCCAATGCAGCCAATAAAAGAAACGTTCCTTCTAGCAGAAAGCACTTCTTTAAATGTTAAATGTCCAAATTCCACATGGAATTTAAAAGACTTCCACCTTCCCATTTTGACATCAGTACTCTTCACCCAAACACAAGCCTGTAACAAGGTACATTAATCACTTTTCTCTCTCCATTTGAAAGCATAACTATCACTGAGGTATACAAGCAAAGCAACAGGCTTCTCCTTCAGACTGCAGACATCTCTATGACATCTATTAAAAAGAGATTATTAGAAATTCAAAATAGAAAGTGACAATGATAATCCTTTTCTATTCAAGAAAAAGAACTCTTCCTCTGCACTTTATGTGGGATGCAGTTTAAGGGAAATTTCTGAAGAAACAGTAGCACTGAATCCCACACAGTCTGAAAGAAATCATTAAGATAAAAACACGATGGTATGTGTGGGTGTAGTGACAGTGTTACACCACAGTCAAGCTTCAGTTGGAAAATAAATAAATAAAAGCATGTACTTGGCCTTCACACTAAAGAAGTCCATATGGTACCTTTTTTGTGGCAGCTCTTTTATGTACTTTTAAACAAGCCAGTAAACTACATTTATAACTGCAGTAAAGATGAAGTGTCACTAATCAATAGTATTAGTGACTATTAAAGCAGTAATTTCTTAGTTTGAATGCAAAATAAACTGTGAAAAGCCATCCTTGCTAATTAGGCAAAAGTTCTTTAAGAATGGAAGATGTAGCTTTTCCAAAGATAAGTAGCAGACAGTACAGTTACCACCCTTACCACTTACACATTTTCTTGTTTGCAAAAATAATTCATTTTGACAAAAAAACAATAACAACAACAACAAAAAAAATGACATGATCAAAACGTAAAAAGCTGTACATATATGTTGAAGCCCTCCTTATCTGAAGAGGCTGAAAAACAAAAACATGCGGACTGCTCCGGATGAAAGATGTGTGAGTCTGTTCGTATGTTTGTCCTGAATGAAAATGACACTGAAAGACAGGAAATTCCAGCCCAGTGCAGAATGTTTGGTATACAATTTTTTTTTTTTGGCAATACAGTACCTTTGGGTTATATATTATTTTCTATTGCAGAACATTGGCTTCTATTTGTTCTGTTACTGTCCAGATATAGATACTGATATCTACAACTCTGATATTCAAATGCCTTCTAGTTCATACTGCAATTGTAATCTCCTGAGATATAGCTGACATTAGATACTCAATTTAAGGTAAAAGGGCACTAAATGCAATTACAGTAGGCCACAGTTTCTAGCAGTACAGTAATATGGCACACAATTAAAATGCCATCAGTTTATAAAAGGGACATTGTCCCCAGAACTAGGAATTCTACATGCATTTCTTGGAAATGTTCAGGACTAAGAACATTTCAGCAATTCCACACAGAAAGATTTCCTTTGTAGCCCTTAATTTAAAAGAAAAACAAAACAAAAAATAGCATACGTCAGGGAACAAGTATGCATGCTATGCCCTAGAACTGCTTGTAAACTGACAGTCAGAGCACTTACCTGGGATACATACAAATCAGATATAAGCTCCTGTTGTGCCCAGTTCAGATCAGAGTACTGAACCCTAAATGCTTTCACTGCAGCCAGACCATGTATTTAATATTCTTATATTGCTAGTCTAAAATCTAGTCTTGAACAAGTCCTCAAAGAATTCTTAAAATAAATAAATAAATAAAACGGTCAGAAAACAGAACGTAACCTGAACGAGAAAGCATGTAACTGATATGTACTTCTGTTTGTATGCTTGGAAGGAAATCCACTTCCAAAGTATCCCTACTTTGAATAAGTTTTTAATGTGGAATTCTTACAGTGACCCTTACAAATCAGCTCATACACATGCAAATGACCAAATGTTACTGTCCTCCTAGCTCTACTTACATTTAGTTGTCCAATTCATTGCACCAAACTCATGCATTTATCTTGTGAGCTTGTATTTACATCTAAGAGTTTTGAATGCCACATCCCCAACATGCTAAACATATGCAAAAGACATACTTACAAGTCAAAGACTAAGTAATGGAATCCTTCTTCTGATATGCTGTCATGAAGCCGCACTATTGAAAGGGAGAAAAAAAGATAAAAAAACCAGTCATCTTTTTCATGTCTTTCATGTCTGACTTTGATTTTTGGAGACTGTAGAGCTGGTATTGCATCTACGTACTTGTTCTCATCCTTTTTTTCTTTTTTGGGGGGGTGGGGTGGGGTTTGTTTTTTTGTGGTTGGTTGGTTGTCTTCTTTGTTTTAAATTCTCTATCCTAAGAATTGTCTTCTTCATATGGTGAGTTAAGCAATGATAGCGTAAGACTGGATGTGCAGCTCGTTGTACAGTTACTTTTAAAGGCGCTCTGCTTTTGTTACACCAGAGAGGAATGCTGCAGTCATTTCCTATCACCTCCTACTTGTATGGGGACACACACACGGACACACACACACACAGACACACTTCACTTTGCCTTTGCCCTTCATGCTGAATCATGGCTAAACAAATACTAAAAGCGAAGTCATACTTCATCTACATATATTGTATTAATATTATTTAACTCCCTCTTTCCTAGGCAGAACCTCCAATCAATCTTTTAAATAGCATACACAGGAGTATCCAGTCACTGGACTTGTATTCTCTTAAAACAGTATTCTTAATGTCATACAACTGTTTTCCCAGCAGCATTACATCCTACATCCCCAAAGTTGTAAACAAAACAAAACAAAACAAAAAAAAGCCTCAATCAACCATAGATTTCAGCAGAATAACAAATTTCAAAGGCTATGTTAACAAATTCTGTAATCAGACAATAGATGTTGATTTTTGAGGAGCATCATCTTTGCTGCTTGCTAAAAGTATTTGACTACATTAAAAAATGGAAAGCAAAAGTACACATTTAGTTCATACTCAAGACTCTTTAACCAACCATTAAAAAGGAAGTTAAATTAAAAATAAAACCTCTGCCTGTAGTGCCCAATTTGCTTTTTTTTTGTCTCACTTTTTCCTTAGTCTCGCTTTTAATTACATGCCTGAAATTTTATTCCGGATAAAATAGCGACTTTCAAATATTTCAACACATTAACTACCCAGACAGTAACTGATTTCACTGTAATGCAGTCAACTGCAACTGCACGGAAACAGAGCACATCCTCCCTTTGAAAGTCAGCTTTCTGTTCTCTGGAAACATATTCTTCTTTGTAGTAATATACCATACCGGTAGGTGAAAAAATGAAACAACCTGGTGTGACTGTTATTTACAGTACCTTTAAAATAACATACCAAAACCACCTGCTCACCCCCTCCCTCTCAAATAAGGTCAACTGGGTATCAACCAAATCCATACCGTACCATTGAGACTAGTCTTCAAGGAAAACAGTTCAAGTCCACATTTCCTATTAAGACTCCTTAAGCAAAATAACAACACAGCCATGAAAAAAGAAAGGTTATTCCGAGTATGCTAATATTTTTATAAGACAGAATCCATAAAATACTGATTCCACACGCTCATTCAGACCTTGTACCAATCAGCAGTGTATTTTCCTGGTTGGATGCCTGTGCATAGAAAGCCAAAAAAGGATCAGTGTAGAAAGAGCAGAAATGTTAAGAATGGCAAGCTTATTCTGACAGGTATAATTAGATCCATTGAAAACATGGTATTAAACACTGGCCCTGGTTTTTAGAAGTTATACATTCGTTTATGAAAGCAGATGACTAAAATAAGTAAAACCTTCAAACTCTACAACTAGATGCACGTGAAGATGCTCAAAGAAAAAAAATATATAGGAAAGAACTCACTTGCTAGTCATCTGATGTGTACTGTGGTGCAGGGTACGCCAGCTGGAAATGGGAATATGGATGAGAAACAATGAGGAGCTAAAGCCTACAGAATTACAAACTGCATCAGTCTGAGAAGAAAGCAAGCTCTGTCTGAAAGGCTGGCAGACTTTGGTAAGGAAGACTTTTTTCTTTTAAAACAATAATAATACTCGGCTGCATCAAACATTACTGACTCCATCACTAGCTTCTGCCTCTTAACCAACACTTCTAAATGGGGTCAAAAAGGGAATACGCTATATTCCCACTCATATTTCTATTGTGTGTATCTGTATTTCCCCCTAATCTTCTTAACTCTCATCCACTCCAACCACATGAATGGTGAAGAGCTGCAAAGAGATAAATCTACTGGCAGATCGATGCCTGTCAATCAATGCTGAATATCCCCAGTGGCAGCCAAGAGCGTAGCTGAAAGACTAGCATGAAGGGCCTACACACTGCTTGGCGCTGGTGCTCGGCCAGGCCTACAGGCAGCAAGGATGGTCAAGAAGAGAAAAGGAACGAGCGCCTGGGGATATGACAGCTCAGCAAGGTAACTGCCTCTCGTCAAATCGCCATGAAGAGCGATTTCCTGAAAGATTCAAGGCACGTGAGAGGAGGTGCCAGAAGCAAAAAGATGTGATGTCTAGGAAGCAGTCACTGGAGTTTCCAGTGCTAGTCACAGATCACACACTTAGTGCACTCTAACGATTGTGTCATTTTTACATACACCTATGCATCTGTATCTAAAGCATTCTCCAAGAATGCACTAGGCAGTTGCAGAACCTGCATTTTCAATTTTAAAAATTTAAATCACAGCATGGTAGAACTATGAACTAATGCGTGTGGTTCTCGTGCAATACAGAGAAGCTTTGTCAGTACCCTGATCCAAAACATTATCACTTATAGAACCAAATAAAAAAAATCAGGGTACCCTAAAACTCATTTGTGTTCAAAACTTGAGATGATTAATAAAGTGTAAGAAAAGGATTTTCAGATTTCCCTAAAAGATAGCTTTATATATTATTCATTTTTCATACAATGTGTGACATTTAAAAAAAAATCAAATAAACATGACTTTTTTACTTAATAATGTTTAGCCCAGGGAAACATCTTGTGTTTACACAACACTGATGAGAAAACCAGTTTTTGGCTGACTCGCTGCCCAGAGCTCGTGATGATTCAGAAAAGCCAAGTAGGTCTAAATCAGAATTTGTAGTTTTGGCTGGTTTTATATTCTAGATTTGTCTCAGTTTTTACAAAGTGCAAGCCTTGAGCATAAAAGATCAAGGTGGTACATTGCTGGTATGATAGAACATATTCTATTTATAGACATTAGAGGGACATATAGATTAGTATATCAGCATCAAATAGTGTAAATGTCAAGTAGTTTAAAATGTAATTGACTGAAAAACTGGAGCACGCCAGAAGTGTAAGTACAACTAACCAAATAATAACAGTGAAGCAGCAGCAGCAAGAAACAGAAATCGTCCAGATCTTTGTACTAGTGGATTTCCAAATAACTCTAGGGAATATCACTCATCACATATTATTTATTTGTGTCTTTTTGGTTTTGACCTTTATTTTGAGTTGGGTTCTTTGAGTTCAAATTTCAATATCCCCAAATGCCTGCTTTTTAAAGCAAACCAAATGTGGGATGAGACACCAAGTACTAGCCTAGAACAGTATCCTGAATCTTCTAGCTCAGAACAGAGACCACAAAAACATCTGGCTTTTGAGTACACTCCTTCGTACAGTAGCGTCAAACATACTACTGATGAATGAGTGCTCAGAAATTAGCAATGGGATTTAGTGCAGACCCTTGGTTATGTCACAGAGATGCAACATCACCCTAAACAGTGAGTTTTAGAGTGCAGCTAGTACATTTTGCATATACCTCTCTGAAAAAGTTCTGAACTTTTTTAGAATTTAATATATAGAAAATTATACCTTTTGATAGCAACTGCCTGTTCCTGAAATAGATAAGAACTCAAAGCACAGTTTGTCTGTGAACGTTTTTTGAGTCAAAGTAGCAATCCTCTCCTCCTTGCTTAGTAAAAACATTCTATGCAGACAGACAGAAGCCTCATATTAGATTTCCTGTATCATGTACAGATATTCAGAGCTACCAAATACTTCTTCCTAGGCAAGATATTTGCTGCCAACTGCTTTTTCAAAGAGCTCTGAAGCATCTAAAGAAACCCAGATGTTTCAATTCTCTAAAGATGTTTTAAAAAAGCATTAATTCTTAAAATTTAGAAATGAAATCCACATTTAAAATATTACTTTAGTATTAAAACAGACAGTCTTGGCTTGAGCTTGCAGCTGCAGAATAGTCAGCAGCATATATTCATACACATACTTACTCACTGTTCATGGTTCACTCCTTCCACTGCTACAGCAGACTTTCTGGCAACCAGCTGAAGCAAAGACTGTATTCTTTAATTATCACTATTTTTAACACACAATGATTTCTTACATGCATTTATGAGAAAGTCATCTCCTAGGTGAGGATGAAGTCAACATGGCCCAATGCTCATTAAGGCACCGTTCTAAAACTGTGATCCTGAAGCAACAAAGTTGTAAGAGAAGCATAAGTTGCATTTCATTGCCTTTGTTTCACGGCAATGCAAAACCCCTTTCTCTCTCCTCTCTCTCTCTGGATAATTGCACCTACCACTTGTATTGCTAGGAATACCTATATTTAAACCCACAATAAATACTTCATATTTATACAGACTTGTACAGTTTAAGTAGACATACTATTGGAGCTATTACATATAGATAGCAGCAGCTCCATAAAGAGCAGGAGCTTATTGCTGGGTCAGAGGAGATGAATACCTTGCCCAACACCACGCAGTGTTACCAAAACTAGAGCCAAGAGTGCGAGTTTTATCTTGGATAGAGGCACTTGGCACATCCCTCTAACTAAGCAGACCAATACGGCACTACGGGAAGGGACTTCTAGAGCTTCACTGCCCGCCCAAACAGGACGTGCTCTCACTGTCATGCCCTTGTCTAAAAGAGGGCTTCTTCACTTCGTGTCTGAACTGTAGCTCCCTTCCGACTAGAAAAGGACTGGGGGGTGATATTATGGACAATGTTTTCCTCAGGCTAGTGAGGCTATTTTCTTACTAGCCAAACTGTAGCCCGACATGCCCGTGGAGATATCTTCCTCAAAAATCACATTCTTTCTTTCTTTCCTCACAAATGTCTGACTCACATAAGTGAGACAGGACAAATCCTTCTCTGAATCAGGATCACATGCCTGTGATTGTCTCTGAAAAGGAAAACAGTCAGAGGCAGCCAGAAAAGATCAAAACTGTCTTCTGGCAAGTGCTTATGTTGGATTCTTTGGTCAGTTCAATACAGTTTTATGCCAGTAAATCTGCTAGGTGAAAATCCCAAATAAGCATGGGCGAAGGAGAAAAATCCATGGTGAAGATAAGCCAGCCTGACAATCAGGAGTAGAGGGTGCACAACAGCACAGAGGCAAATGCAGCGAGGCCCAGACCTTGGCACTGCATTTGCCTGCAAGCAGTCTGCAAGTCAGCTTTGCAATGGAAAAGACAAGGGATTTTGTGGTGACAATTTGAGAAGCTACTCACAAAGTTTAAGAAGTGATTCATTACAAAAAGCATTCGTGTATTCATTTCAAACATACACAGTTCTTCGCACACATGTATCAAGCAGGATTCAGGAACGACAAACCAAGAGGCAGCAATTACAAAGATTATTCATCCGGTATAAGAACTCCCATCAGTGACCCACACCGCAATTCCTTTTCCTCCAGAGCCACTAAAAGCATTCAACAGCAGAAAACGGTTCCACTTACCTTCTTTGAAAAGATTACAGTCACACCGAATCACTAGCAACTGAAGTTGGATAATCCCTGAGTGTTTCATGAGTGCCGTCATGAACAGCCACATTATATGGTTGAAAGGACACAATATATATATATATATTTTCTTTTCCTCCTACTTGCTGCAGCACTATGGTCACTCTCCTCCCGTGGGTTACAGAGAAGGTGTTTAACAAACCTCTGACAACAGAGCTGTTGCTCTTCAGCAAACAACTTGGAACACCTAAGAGGAATTGAGGAAGCACACAGCTCTTTCTATTGGAGAAATACTACAAACCTACAAAAGATCAGGAATACTTCCCTGTGGCTTCCACACTAATTTTCACCTGAAGTAGTTTCTAATTGCCACTCTATGACAATCATTATATTAAATTAAGGGAGAACTCCTATTGGCTTTATTTGTTTTGCATTTACCCATTAGTTTGGGCAAGGTCCAATCCGATTGAAAGTAAAATGACCACTTTACAGGGCTTTTTGTGCTCAGCTACACTATTTTCTGTCTGTTCCACAGAATACTGCCTGGTATAATGCCAACAAACAACTTAATCATGTCCTAAATTTCTGCCTTTAAAGAAAAAACATAAAATAACACTATTCAATGTACTTTCAATGAAAATCAAATTCTTCCAGATAAAGGAACAAGTCAAACCGCAGGTGAAGTCTGATACAAATTCTTTAGGATAAACATAGTTAATCATATCTAAAAGCTATTGCCTAAAATACTTATTTTTACAAAACTGAAGTAACAATTTTCATAAATTTTGTATCTGAATTAGTTCAGATCACTGAGACAAAATATTTGAGAAGGCTCAATTCCAAAAGTGCATTAAAAATCTTTATGCAGATCTTATGTAGGTCACTCTTATGAGAAAAAAAAATCTTTTAAAAATGAATTTAATGAAATGAACTTAATGGAATGACTTCATTTAATATTGGGTTTTCTGTGAATTGATACTGTCTACCACTGAGTATGGGATAAGCTGTTGCATTTGAAAATACTGAGGTAAAACAAAAACTATACCACAGACACTGAAAAAGGTGTACCAGAATATGTTTTTTGGTAATATCTGACCCCCTGAATTTTCTATTTCAAAACACTTGTCTGTTATCATTTTCGGCTCTCTCATCTCTGACCAAGAATGCCTCTCACTCAGCAAAACTGCTTTGCTGAGAAGTGAAAGATCTGCAGTGGCTGAGCACCGTTAGGACTCAGACCTTCCTGGAAAGTTACCCTTGTCATCTTTCCTATTCTACCAAATAAACCCAGGGTGACGAGGGAGGGAAAATAAAGCGATGGCTAGATCTTCGTCAGAAACTCACACAGATGCCAAGTGCAGAAGTCATTACAGCAGTGCCAAGAACTGAGACTGAAGTCAAGATTCATCCTATAGCTTTTAGTCTAAATCCACAGTCCCCAGACTAAACACAATAAAACACAAAACTGCAGAAGTGATGCAAAAACTTGCGAACCACACTGCATGGGAGTGCTGCTGTGTATGCTGATCAGACATCTGTTTTCTTAAAAAAAAAAAGAAAACAACAATAAAATCTTCACTGCAACCTCATGCTCTTTACCTCAATGCTCGAGATTTTTTTTTTTTTTTTTTTAATCACTGTCACTACCTCCTCTCTTTTGATGCATGGTATAAATAATCTCTGCTGAGCAACCAAACTCCTCAGATCAGTGGCATGTAACAGTCACAGCTATAGCCTCCGGCCACTAAACTCAATACAAAACAACCGTGCTTAAGCCTATGCTGTAGCTACTGCTATGGTGACAGCTCCTGTTTGTCCAACATCCACCATCAGCTTTGATACTGCTCTGAAAACAACCAATTGTAAGTATCAGTCAAACCTAGTAAGAAAGCTGGATAAATACTCAGGTACTATGCACTGAGCCTCCGCTACCATTGCCAGACCAGCGCCCAGTACCCAAGTCAGGTGGCTGAAAGCTGAAAGACGACCACAGAAGAGACCACGCAGACACACACCCTGTGTGGAGTGAAACAGGCGGCAGCATGTGGAACATGGGTCCCCTGTCATCTGCTAAGGCACAAGACGAGGGATGCCGAAGTCATGGAGCACTTGGCTCTTGCCAGGGGTGATGGGCAGTGCTCCTCTGTGTGCAGCAAAGTGTCCTTTTTCCCTTGCTCACCTCTCAGCAGAAATTCGGGCAGTACTGTTAAAGATGAGATTGCTCCTTACACTTGTACTTTGTCATGTGCAATATTATTCTTCAGAGACCATGAAAGCCTGGGGCCCTCTACAATAAAGGCTCTCAGTTACAGTAAAAAGAACTTTGCAAATATTAATAAGAGCCATTACCTAACAATCTGAAATATTTAGAGGCTAATCTGGTAAGATTAGTATAGTAGCAAAGCTCAAGGGCAGCTGATTTCTGAAAGACATTAAACAGTAATACATGTGTATCTAAGAAAATAACCCTCCCCCATGCTGTTAAACACACAAGTGGTGTACTGTAATACTTACTATCATTAAATGGCTTTTTGCAAGTCAGCAGTGCTGTGTGTTCCATTAACAGCTCCACATTCAGCAACAGTGAATGAAAATTATACAGCTTCCAAATTCATTCAAAAGATAAACAGCGTTTTATTACAGTGCAAGTTCATGGCTATTTAGGGTCAGCAACTTGAGGAAAAAAACTATTAATCTGCGTATATACTGACATAATGAAAACTGACAGGAAAAATAATCAGGCAATTTAATATTTGGAAAGACTGCATTTGTCCCCAACGCACTGTAACATTAAGCATTATCCAGTATAAACAAAATGCCATATACTCTACAAATACTCATTTGTAACCAAACACTTCCCACCAAGGTCCTCGCACAACAAACTTCTGCATTCTGACTAAATGCCAGAAATACTTACATTCACTGCCTTCATTAAAAGCCCTCAAGTCTAACGCATGCTTAGAAGTCAGTTTGTCAAACCTTTACCTCTGGTAAAAGATTTTTGCTGTAAAGAAAATAAAAGATTATTTCCCTAAGTAGATAAAGGGCCAAATTTTGAAGTGAAGGTAAACTGAGGTACTGATGTCAAAGCAGATGGCCTTCAATTGCCAACTCTTTTGGCATGGTGAAAAAAGGAAAGTCTTACTTCATTCCTGCTGGATAAAGACTGACAGGTTAAACAGGCTATCAACACACTGTAAGGCACACGTTGTAGGAAATGTCAGGGAGAGAAAAAAAGAAAGAATGTTTCAGGAAAAGAATGTTTTGGGACCAGAAGAGGCCCATTGAGCTACTGATTATAACTCCCTAAAAAAAAATAATAATAATAAAGCAGCTTCTCAAGTCATAACCAGTGATGTGTAAGCACAGACAGACCCTCAAGGTCTAGCTTCTATGCATGGTTCAGAACACTAAGTGCTAAAAAAAGAAACTTAAAAGACAGAAGCTGATTCAACCTAAAAAAAATCAGAAATCTATCTGGTAAAAATTAAACATCCCAAATAAAATTAACTAATTAAAAAAAGTCAACGGGCATTCTGATACTTATCATGCTGTATTAGCCTCCAGGGAGAGCAGTTGTAATAACCCTGATACTTCTTTCTTTCTTTTTGTTGCTTTTCAGTCCATCATAATGCAATTATGTATACACACACACACAACGCACAGAATACTGGGGAACCATATTCCATGTCCTTGAAGTTGACAGGAACAGCTAGATTACACACCTTTAATTCCTGATATAAAAGAAAAAAAACAAAAACAAAAACAAAAAAAACAGAAAAATAGTATATAGTTGTTAAAAAAAAGAACGGTACTAAAATGTACACATGTATTTCTATGTTTTCATTTAATATAAAATCATTTCATTTATTAGAAATCCTGTATTTCAGGTCGAGCTAATTCCTCTTTGCAGTTAAACCCCTGATTTTGTAAGTTTAACAAGATTTTTACAACACAACAAAAAGCCTTACAAATATTATCAGAGTAAGCCTTATGAGGGTAGCTGCATGGATTAAAAGCAAGCCTGACACAAATTTTTGCTAAGAGCAAACTGATGTCTCAGCTGCCAGTGTTGATGCTTTAAGCATTAACATTTTTTTAACTATTTTAGCACTCATTAAAACATGTAAGAAGAGGCATTATGACCATCTACACAAGAATTTCATGGAGTGTTAACTAATAAAAGCACAAGCTGTAGCATAGAGATGTTACATTAATTAAAATTAACAGGTTCTGAAAACCACACAACATAGTTTAATGGAGGGAATGTAATTTGTTTAATTTTTCTAAAAGGAGGGCCTAGTTCTCATGTTAAAGCAAGTTTGCTTAATAGACCAGTTATCCTGAAACTGTCACAATGGTTGTGAAGCTCATCAGTTGCCAAGATTCCTTACAAAGAGTGACATACAGAATTTCAGCAATTCAAGAAACTGGGATGACAGAAAATATCAAATGAAAAACTGAATGAGATCTGCTCAACATACCAAATCTAACATCCTAAATAGACAAGCAAAAAAGGTCTATTGACTCCTGCTGGAAAGATACAGTTCTGTATCTTTTTGGTAGATACTGTTGCCAAATGTAAATGTGGCAGAAAGCTTTCAACTAGACTCTGGATGCATCGCAAGAAAATACAACCTAAGACAGAATTGCCCAATTGTCAAAATCAGGCTGTTACGCCCTTTTTAATATTTACATTACTCGCCAACATTGAAAACAGATCCGTATCAATAATATGTAGGACCTACAATGCCTACAAAATTGGATACTGGGGGGTTGTAATTATTGGGCAGGACACAGCCTGCTTCTTGGCTTTCCTCTTTTAAAACACATTAAACACAGAAATATAAACAATTTATATAATGATCACTCAGAGAAGAATGTTTGTTTATTTTTCAAATGCTTCCCTTTCATGACAACTAGGCCCCAAGGTATTTAAAGGCATCAGCTTATGAAAACAAAGTCACTTACTCTCACTATTTTAAACAAAAAGAAAAGCAGAAAATTGTAATCCTGTGGCATGACTCAGGAAGTAGCACAGGAAAGAAATGTCACCTATTCCACCAGAACATCTCATAAGAGAGCAAAGCATACACCAACCAGCTTTAGACAAATGTTTTCAAAGCAATTAGCACTGTATTTAAGGCACCTTTAATAACGCTTTCAGAAAACCTAGGCCAAGTTATTCCAGTTGCAACAATTACTGTAGCTAAATTTTCTAAAACTTTTAGTTTTTAGCCTTTTTTCAGCCTTAAAAGTTTATCAGAAATACATGAAAAATAAAGCTGTTGCTAAATGTTGCAATACTTAAAAAGTTAGAAAGCATATGAATAAAAGCAGCAATTCTACATTTCTAAAGGAAGGAATCAACTTGTTGTTCTTCATCTTTTTCTCCATAATTTGTATACATTTCAAGATGCATCAAGTAAAACCAAAAGAGGATGACATCTGTATTCAAGCTAACTTAAAAAAAAAAAATACTTCATTTGAAAGTTGATTAGAACTATGCTAGCTTCTGGAAGTAAGGAAAGATAAAAGATAGTCTTTACTAGCATTTACTGGATATTTATGTCAGATACTGATATATATATATATATTAATAACTGAGCAATAATTCAATTATTGTATGCAACTTGTATGCAACTTTGGTGACCATGCCTATATAATTATCCTAAAAATGAATATTTGTAATTAATCTGAACTATTGATTTGACCAGAGGGAACACTGAAAATAAAGTATTTATATACACAGTCGTCATTTTTTGGTCTCTCAATGCTTTAGGAGAAGAAGGGACTGAAGAATTTTAAAACTAAAAACATGTCAGTCTAGCAGCTGGAGATAACTGAAGCATGAAGCTGTTCTCCCCATGATTTTCTTCCAGATCATATACTGCACAGATTTTGTAATACTCTGGAAATGCAGCTGGGCTGAAGAACATGCTCTATAGTCTGATCAATATATTGAATTCATTGTAAATCACTGTCTTACTGTTAGAAACTGCACGCAAATGTACTCTAACTGAATTAGTGATGCTACAATAAGCATTATGTACCTCTTTCTCTCTGAAGGCTGACTGAAAACTTGACATTCCTGCCCACTTCCCCCAATGTACATAAAATTTTTTATTTTATTAATAGAAAAAACTGAAGAATAATTTTTGGCCTACAGAAATGAAAAAAAATCAACTGCTGATTTAAAATAGAAACATTAATTTTGTTGAAGGAAGTATTTTCAGATTTTTGACAAAACAGGCATTTTCTATAAAAAGCAGATATATTATGGAGAAAAAATGAAATTGAAATATTTTCTTGAACACATTTAGAAAAACATCCCATTCATTTTGGAGGAATATGATCAATAAACTTTGGTAAAGAAGATGTTTGTAAACAAACTCCATTCATGAGGAATTTAATAAATGGTCATGTAATGTCATAAAGAGCAAGCTGGTCTTTTGTTATTTATTGTTATGAGAACTTTAATTATTAAAGATTTCATTTCCTTCCAGCTGTGATAAAATCAGTCACAGAAAGCATTATACTTCATTATATCAAAGTACTTAACCACTCTAAGAACCTGAACATAATAAAAATCTGCACCAAATATACAAATAAAGAAACACATGTAAACATTTGCAGAAGTCCTTTCCATATGGACCACATATGTTGAAAAAAGAAATTTTGTATGCAAACTCATTTTTCATGCTGTACTTTTATATTCCAATGCCCCAAAGCATGAGCAGGTTCCAGCAGATACTGGAGTTAACACAGACCTCTGACAACTGCTAACATCCCTCATCACTTCCTGTCTCATTCACACCGTTACACAATGCTGGAGCTCTGTAGTGAGCCAAAGAAGATGACAACTCAGATGTTCACCTATTTGAAAATCCCCTAAAGTCACGCAGAAGAACACGTATATAATTGCAGTTTGACCCACTACCTTCACAAAGATGGTCTCTCCTCTAATTTCTGTATAAACAAACTTGAAAAGACCTATAGCTGAATAAGCCTACTACTTAATATCCCACACTGATGTGATCATCATGCACACAGAGATGCATTTTTATGTCACGTTTATGTCACATCCTAAACATAATCACAGAATCACAGAATGGTTTGGGTTGGAAGGGACCTTAAAGACCATCTAATTCCAGCCCCCCTGCCATGGGCAGGGACACCTCCCACTAGACCAGGTTGCTCAATGCCCCATCCAGCCTGGCCTTGAACACTTCCAGGGATGGGGCATCCACAGCTTCTCTGGGCAGCCTGTTCCAGTGCCTCACCACCCTCAGAGTGAAGAATTTCTTCCTAATATCTAATCCAAATCTACCCTCCTTTACTTTAAAACCATTACTCCTTATCTATCACTACACTCCCTGATAAAGAGTCTCTCCAGCTTTCTTGTAGGCCCCTTTAGGGCCTACTCTTCAGGGCCTACCTTTGAGGTACTGGAAGGCCACTATAAGGTCTCCCCGGAGCCTTCTCTTCTCCAGGCTGAACAACCCCAACTCTCTCAGACCATCTTCACAGGAGAGGTGCTCCAGCCCTCTGATCATCCTCGTGGCCCTCCTCTGGACTCGTTCCAGGATGTCTATGTCCTTCCTGTGCTGGGGCCCCAGAGCTGAATGCAGCACTCCAGGTGGGGTCTCACAAGAACACAGCAGAGGGGGAAAATCACCACCCTTGACCTGCTGGCCACGCTGCTTTTGATGCAGCCCAGGGTGCGGCTTTCTGGGCCGCAAGCGCATATTGCTGGCTCTTGTTGAGCTTCTCGTCAACCAGCACCCCCCAAGTCCTTCTCCTCTGAGCTGCTCTCAACAAAACTCCTCTGAAAATCAGCTTTTTAAAGTAAATAAGGAAAACTAATTATCCCTATGGAAACAAATACCCAGTAGTGCTGATCAAGGAATCCAGGTACATTTCATTTCCAGCTGTAACAAAAGTACCTCATGGAAACATGTCTCTGGTTAACCACGGCAAATTTCCATTATGTGTAATATTTCCTAAAGAAGAACATGCTTTTTGAAGAGGAAAAAAAAAGACACCACAAGTTCCTTCAGAATTTGCAGGCTACTCCCCCTGTACTGCAAGGTGTAACACTTACTTCGGTGTGTGGCCTGCCAGCCCAGTAGGCAATGCAGCCGCAGCCAGCTGGCTCATCACAGCCAGCCTCTTCCAGGCCCTACCTGGACAGTCAAGCTACCGCCAGCTTGAAATAGTTTCTCAGGAGTGTGGCCAGGATAAGGTTGCACCAGGCTGCTCGAGTCCATCTGATGACTTGGCACAAGGAAGGCCAGAAACCCTGTTCTTCCTCCCCCACCGTCTCCACTGAGTAGGTGCTCCTGCTCCCTACCTTGCACTTCTCATCCTCTAGGCTTCATCATCTCACCAGCTTGGCAGAAAGCTGTCTCAGCAGGGAAGGGCAAGTTCCGTGCTGGGGTAGTGGTGTGAACCAGCTCAGGGAAGGGCATGGCAAGCACTGGCTGGCTGGAGAAGATGAAATCACGTGGTTGGAGTGGATGTGAAGGGAGACACTCTTCCCCTTTGGTGGCAGCAAAGCTGCTAGTTTGGCTCGGCTTTGTGTATTACTTCACTCTTCTAGTTGCTTTTCTTAATCAGCATGTGTGTGCACGTGTGCTCATGTTTGCATGTATTCACATAAAAACACTTCACAGCCTGGCCCTGGGCCACTCAGGAGACGGTGTGTTTGGTGTACAGTTTGGCGCTTTGCTTTTGCTGTGCCTGGTGTCCCCGCTCGCCCAGCCAGACGTCGGGCCTAGCGCAGCCTGCTGCAGATCTGCCTCTGCCTAGGGCAGCAGTCTGGCCCTGCCTGCACACTACAGCACGCGGCCTGGGGGTCTGTCTGCAGGTCCGTTAGTCCACTGTGACAGGAAGCGCTAGAAAATGGGATGAGGGAAAAGTAGCTCCAGTTACACCCTGTCCTGAATTTTGTTGCTAAAACATACTGTATCAGTGGAGAGAGAAAAAGGCCCACTGGGACTGCCTCACTCAACTTCCAGTGACACCGCTCTGTCGGTCCCCGTGCTGGCCTGAAGCAGCAGCCCTTTCCAGCAGCAAGGAAACGTTGGAGCAAATGTTCCGGAATAAACCATTTCCAGGCACAGACCATCCACTTGCAACTTGATTGTTATGTACGGGGAGAGAAAGGAAAACCGCATGGGAACTGCAGCCTAACACCAATGCGAAACAGCTCCCTGACTGCTCTCTGAAATGAAAATATGCTGGGATCCTTCTCCTCTTCAGTCAAGACAAATATTCGGGAAGAGGAAGCAACAGACAGCCCACGCACCACTGTGAATAGGGAGGCTTTCTGTCTAATTCTTGGGTACAAATTACTTTTGAGATTTAAGAAATTAAGAAGGTAACAGCACAGTGTGCTAGGTAGGCTCCTCTTGCTCTTGGCTATTGTGGGGATGGGGATACAAAGCAGCTCTAGACTCTGGCCTTAAATATATGTTAATATATGTTAGATACTGTATAAAATAGGTTGAATGTACTTATTCAATATATAGATGTATATTTCAAAATTATCACCATTACTGTCATGTAGATTTCCTGAAAAACTGTAACTTTTAACTGTGAAGTTCACTTTGCCTCAAACTGGATAAATAACCCTGAAAATGAAAACTTCACTATTCCTTTTATGACAAAACATAAATGCACTACGGAGAGCCAAAAGACACCTCGATGTTATTTTAACTCTACCATTTTTCCCAGCCCGAGGGAAGAGGCAGAGGCCAGACCCTCCTGCTTGCCAGCCAGGAGCATCCGCAGCCCTCTGCTCAGAGGCTGTGTGTTATGTTACGGCCATCAAGCGAGACAAGAGTGCAGAGGCCAGGTTTCGGTAAGGCGTGCGGAGCCGTACATATCTCTAGCATAACTCAGTAGGGACCATTAAACGCTATACACAGCTGGCCGACTGGCTGGTAGAAGAAGGATTAAGGAAGACTTTATTTAACACCAGTTACACTTTAGGGGGAATATAAATTAAATAGCCTCATTCCATTTAATTCACAGAGAAGTCCAAAACTTAGTTCTGACATAAAAAGGATTTAGTTTGTTTGCTCCATTTTTCTCTTTTGCCTTTAAAGCTTTAACTTATTTGAAAATAAGTTTGTCTTGGGGAATTCTTGTTATCCCATTCTCTGGGAAGATGACAACAGAATATACAAAGAACCTTTATTTTTACTTATTTCTTACTGGAGACTGTAGAGAGAGTATTACAATATTGCTTATTAAGACCTTTGTCTACAAAAGAAAAATGCTCTAGTTTATGTTATTATGTTGGCAAAAAAACAAAGTTTATACTCTTTTAATTCAGCTTAAAACAAGACATCAACTAATTTAAACCAAAACAATTTCCCAGTTTACACAACAGTAGATGGCCACAAAAACTAACTACATCCGTTTAAAAATAAATCAGTTTTTACTTAAGTTGGAGCAGATAGAGCTAAAATTCTACTCCCTACAGAATAACTTTAACATTAAGTACTGTTGTGCTAATACGGAGAAGTGTGATAGTGTTAAACCAAATGCAACTCCTATTACCAGTCCCTAATGAAAGATTAAATGCATTTAATCATTATCTTTGTGGGCAACAGAAATCAGCATGACCTTGAAATATTCCAGATTTGCAGTGAATATCATGCATTATATCATTATCTTTTCTATAAGACAGGGAAGCTTAAAAGCCATTAATTATGTTATAAAGGTAGTTACACTTTTTAGTGAAGTGGTTATAAACATTACAGTTAAACACATCTGAGCCCATTTTTTTGAAGACCTACACATCTTTATGCAGTACAACCACCAACAGTATGCACTGATTCTTTTAATCCAAATAGGTACCGACTTTTGAGGGCATCTGGAATTTAATGACTATTTATTTAGTTTGACAATGAGACAACCAAATCACTCATCCTCTACTCCAGGCACTAAGACAGACTCTAGGCACTTTTAATTGCAATATTAAATATCAAAATATGGCATTAAAAATGGTGATATGAGTATTTTTCCAAATTAAAACCATAAGTAAAAAGGCTAAGATGCCAAGTCAACATTATCTCTAAACTATTTCCAGCATATATTGCATAATATTATTCTAATGTGCAACAGTCCTTGGAGATCAGAAAATGCTCTATTCTGAAGTGGCACTGCTTGCAGGCCATGGACCTGCTCCAGCAAAAAAATAGTTCAAGGACAATAAGGTCAACTTCATGGAAGTGACCTGCACTGCTACTAAAATACATACAAACTTTCATTTGCTTAGGAAGCTCCTAACCTGCAACTACTGGAGACCAGGGAAGCATGCAGAGAAAATACCATTGCTATATGCCTCTCCATAGTCCTTCCCAGGCCTCCACAAGCACTGCTGGAGACACCAGCCAGGCTGGCTTTTGACCTGATCCAGTACAGCCATTCCTACATGACTCATAAGCAAAGGACCAAACGCAAAACACTCCTACCTTTTCAGATTTTGCAATTGTTATGTAGCAATCTTGCTACATAATAATGTAGTTACTTCGCCAATCTTTCAGTTCTGTGGACCACTTCACCATAGTTTGAAAACTTCTGTCCTTACTGACTATACTTTTACTTTGTAGATGATGAAGTCTGTCTAAGCATTTCTAGAAAAAGATATTTTCATTAACAAAACATGAATGAAAATATTGTTTCCCAACTGACATGTATCAGCTAAGCTGAACAAGCAAAAGGAAACATCTTTTTGTCCTATTATCATTATACATTCTTTATTTTGGGTGATGAACTTAGTATTTTCTTATGCGTACACAGTACCACTGTAAAATTATCCTCTCTCTCATTCTCATATCTGATAGCTGTTTTTATACCTCTGCATGAAAACAAGGCTAAAGCCATCTCATAGGATTGGGTCCCCAAATATTCTATTTTATGTTATCAGCTTTGAAGAAAAAGACCTAAAGTGGACACAACAGAACTGTAACGTGCATGTAATTATAATCACATCTCAGTCCCTGGTGACAACTTTCACAAACAACAGTCCCAAATATCCTGAATGAAAGTAATATGATAAACCCAAAGATCGACTCCTTGTGGTTTGTGGTATATAAAACTCAGATATCCCCTCTAACTTCAGATTACTCGTATCTTATGCAACAGGGGAAAGTTTGGGATTACATTTTTTTCTTCTAGCAGTTTCCTGAGGAATCTATAAGTGTTGCAGAAAAACAACAATTACACAGGTTTTATTAGGACCTGATTAGCTTCTCATGGCAATATATTGGTTACTACACAATAAAAAAACCCTCCCTGAATATATGCAGTCGGGGAAGAAATAGGCTCATACTACTTTTCTGAATATTAAAAAAGCTATACCATTGAGTTTTCCTATATTACCATAAACAGAGCTAAAATACGAAGTATTGTGCTATTAGCACACAAAATGGCAGTAGGTTACAGGAGGGGAAACAACTTACGTTTTCCAAACAGGCGGCAGGGCTAGAGCTTCCCACAGAGCCTGCAGCCCAGAAAGACTAGCTAACACTGACTTGTTCAAGATATTTCCAAAGACTATTGACAGTGCAGAAGGATTTCCACTCCTACTTCCCCCTCTCTTAGCTGGGCATAATTTAGTGCACAACAATTGCAGATAAATATTTTCATTTTCATTTTCAATCGTTATAGTTACAGCACGTTTCCTAGGGTATGTCTTTCCTGCAAATGGTAGTGTGGTGTAAATACCCCAAACTAACTTTAAACAAGCTGGTGTTTGCACCTGTATTAGTTTAATTGTATCAGCATGACTAACTTAACCTGCTCTTTGACAACAGCAGAAACAAAAAGCAAGACTAGGCATCTTTATACTATGCTGCAGTTTGCAGTGAACATGCAGAGAAGTCTGTTTCTTATACTCACTACCAATCTGAAACAGCACATGGTCTGAAAAGTCTCAAGGAAAAAAAGCAAGTTACTGTAACTGGACTCTTATTTCTAGCTATCAGTATGATGCTGCAGACTTCCATACAATGTCAAATGGTAGTGAACAAAAATTTCCAGTAACCTAGATAACCAAATGCCTCTAAAACTTACCAAGATGACATATAAGGAGTTGAAACTTTCAGTAATTTAACAGAGCACAAGACAGAGAAATGCAAAGTACTATACCAAGATAGAATATTTCCATAATAATCCTACTCCACCTCCATCTACTGGGCTGGGCTCAAAAATGTCTACATTAATTTCTGAGTGAATGTGGTTTCCCTCTCTATCAATTAAGTATCACAGTAAGCCATGCCACCAGAATGGAGGACAACTATAAATTACTACGATTTTCATAACACGCAAGATGATTCCAAATGATTGAAGGGGGTTGTTTTACAAAAGGCAGGGAATGCATATTAACTTAATAGATGACAAACTTGAGGCTTATGCCATTGTCTTTTAATCACAGTCTCACAATAAATGGAAACTAGACAGTTTGTCCCGTCCCACAGGACTATTTGTAAGATCGTAATTAGCCCTGTGGAAACCCACACAGACTTGGATGGAAGAGAAGCTGCAAGAAAGAGGAGGAAGCCAGTCTGTATTCATAGAACCAGACTACTAGCTGCAGTTGAAATATCTTTTTAAATACTCCTCTTATTAGGCAGCCTGTTTAGCACATCCAGTAACTCCCAAAATATATATGCTACAGAAGATAGCTGCCAGCCAGTCAGCTGCAATTGTCTTTAGTTTATCAACCAATCTTTCCCCGCTAGATTGCATAGCCAAATTCAACATAACACCAGCAATAACACGATTGATATTAGATCAAGTAGTGATGGAATACGGTTAAGAACTTTCAAGGTCATCTGCTAAATAAATGCACAAATAAATTCATTAAAAAAACATTGTTTGGACTATACAATTGCTGACACACATGACTGCTCTTCAATGCTGTGCAGCACAAGAGTAGAAGCTATGGATTTCATTACAGTACAATACCAGAACATCTTCAATTTACAAGCATCAGGAGCAGATTGCCACGCTTGGCCCGGTGTGACTGTAATGAGAAGGTGGATGTATTTAAAGAAGATAGATATCTAGAGGACAAACTAAAATTAGAAGCACATTCGCATGGGCAGTCCATGAGAATACTAACACACTGGTGAAGCCACTAAAAAAAGAACTTCCAAGTTTGGAAGGTGACTGGGAGGAGAGAGGTATCATTAAACCCGTATCAACTGAAAAAAAATCCCGGGTCAGCAGTTTGGTAGGAGTAAGAAAACCTCCAGTGCAGAAATCTGCAAAAACAGACTGAACTGAGCAATTACAGGATATTTATCTATTGCCAATGATGTAGCACAGGGGTATTTGCAGGGAAAAAAGTGTTCACTCTGTGTTAGGTTGCAGCATAGTAGAAGCTGAGACACCAGTCCCACTAACATCTTTTGCTATGTCATGGCTTTGACACATGCTTCCAGGAGCAGAGCAACGCGACAGCCTCCCATCATGATGAAAAGTGAATTTGTGACTTTAAGGCAAACATTTGAAGGAGTGAGGAAAATCCTAAAGGATACCTGAAACATGTGCTACAAGTTCGACCGTGACAGGGAATGGCTGGGGGACAGCTGTCACAACCTGGACCTGACCGGTTCTGTCCTTGCACCCACTGAGCACAAGGGGTAAGGTTAGCCAGACTGGCACCAACCACTGGCACACTGCTGCCACGCAGGGGGACAACAGAAGGCAACCTCCCAGCAGGGTTACAGACATAACAGCCTAAGCAGGCGGCCTGGGGTCCTGGTCAGGACAGACATACAGTTACTTAAAAATATATAAATAAATCTGTTTTGCTGTGGCAAGTAGTTTACAAGAGAACTCCTCTGAGGGAAACACAGAAGTAGACAAGAAGCTCTTCAAAATCTAGAAGCTTTCAGCAGTTCTTGTGAAGTGTATCGGCCAGCAGTCTCTAACTGAGGTGGCTGCCCTCATGACTAAAGTCACCACAGTTGCTGCAAGTCTGAGCAAGGAAATAAACTGCACTATGACTTTTCTTCCCTTCTGATTTCTCCAGAACAAGACACGGAGATAATCTGTACTGCCACTACTCCTAAAGTGCATTTGCATAGATAGAGAAAACACCCTAAGTCTACACCGCTAAATAGAGAAGAGCCAAGGACTGGTGTTCAGCCAGCCTCCCACTGTCACAGCAGTACATAGTTTCACTGTACTTTATTCATTATCTTCTATGTAAAATTTTACATTTTTATTAAGTAACCAGTTTTTCTATGCGCTGATCTCCATATGTAAGAAAATATAAAATCTCTTACTGAATGTGCATTCCGTGGTAAAGACGCAGAAGAAAATGATTCGAAATGCAAAAAGCAAGAGCAAAAGGGATTTTTGCACAAGACACAACACAGAAGCTCAGCCTATAAAATGTACTTCCAACTGCACAACTTGGAACTAATTAAAAACTGCATTCCAAAAAGTCAGGCCGTGTTTACAGTTTTTAGTCAAATTACATTTTCATTAAGAATTTATGTCACAATGTTTAAACATGAAAGCGGATGTTTTTTCTTTTTAAAAAAAGAGAACAAAAACATCCTACAGGATTGCAGCTGTATTCACGAACATCCACTTTTCTTTCCAGTACCTTGCTTGCTGATCAGCAGGCAAGATTTTAGAGAATGAAACATTGCCAACACCTTGCTCCTGTCCATTTACTGTAAAAGTATAATTCTGCCCACTTTAAAACATCTAATTTATTGAAAAAAATAGCCTAAATCATTTTCTTCTCTAGTATCTCATCCAGGAAAGCATCCTGAAAACACACTAATGCAATGCTCAGATCTCGAATTAAGAGCATAGAAACACGTCACACCCTGAATGACATCGTATGTTGTGCATTTGAAGTAACTCCTGACACTAACTTTTTGTGTCAGCCCACTGTAAGTACTTACTAGGACAGCTTAATTTCTTGCTAGCTATTATTTCTCCCATGCGCTCTCCAGCAGATGGCCACCAACACGATCGGGGGCTGCAGGCAGCGCCCGAGGAGGGGCCAGGTCGGCTGTAACGCGTCCCACTGCTGCCAACTGGGAGGCTGTTGCAAGGACAGAGGCAGTCTGCTGCAGGCCGCGAATGGCAAGGCAAGAGGCAACAGACGCACGCTGGAATATGGAAAAACCCAGCTGGGCATAAAGGCACTTTTATTTATTTATTTATGTTGACAGGAAGGTGGTCAAACACTGGAGCAGAGCCCAGAGCAGCTGTGCAACCTCCTTCACAGGAGATGCTCTAAACTGAGCAGGACAGGCCCTGCGCAACCTGATTTTACTGGACATGGCTTGAGCAGGGGGTTGGGACTGGATAACCTCCAGAGTTCCCTTCCAACTCACATGATTCCAGGATTTATGATACTTGTCAGGGAGTTGGATATGTAACTAAAGCAAAATGTCTGGGAAGATGTAGTAGCCCCTGGGATTGCCTCTCCTAATAAGCTTCTTGTGTTTGTACCATCTTTGGAAGAGGAGCAAAACCATTCTTAAGCCTCACGGCAAGCTCCCAAAGCGCGGCTCCTGATTTATGATCACTTCAGTCAGAACAATCCTTTGCTGAAAATCAGGAGACCTTCCTTCAGCCTCTCTCCGCTCCCAGCTCACATCCCCAGCTTTCCCCCAGTCCCTCACTCAAGTGCCTCCTCCTCCCCACCAACCGTGCCACCCTTCCTGCTTTTTCTCTCTCTTTCTTTCTGCTCCCATCTCCAAAATGATCCTTTTCTGTACATCCCAGGGAGCCAAGCTGCGACAGCAGTGGGGAGGGGTAAGGATGGGACTCGGCTTGGAGGTGGTACAAACAGGCCAACGCTTTCTCCTCAGAGAGCCCTTCTCCAGAAGCAGGTACATACCAATTCTCCTCCCAGCCTCCCTGCTGGTAACGGTGACAACGCACCCTCTGTGGGTTAGGATGCAAAATCCTCTAAATGGGCCAATTTTGGCTGCTTGGGAAACAAAGGCTGCCTGAATGTTAATTCTCTTTTTTTTTTTTTTTCCTGGAAAAGGGAACAGGCCAAGATAGAAGTGTCCCACGGGGTTCAGCCCACAGGCACGGATTTCAGGGCTGTAGCTGGGTTTGTAATGGAAACTACCTGACGACAATCCTACCACTCATATGAGGGTTGCACTAAAGCCATCCAAACAGTGACATACATCCACACTACTGAATACACTCTAACCTTTTTTCAGCTTGTTCTCCAACTCAAGCAAGATTTTTTTTTTCCAACATTTGGATATCAACTTGAGAACCAGTGTAGAATTCACCTAGTGAGCCATCAGCAACAACATTATCTGTACAAAGCAAAGGGAACAGAACTTATAATATCGCCTAAAAATGCTCTAAAAATATCTGCTAGCTTTACTGCAAGAGAAAATATTTTAGCTTAAGTAGTAGAAATCTATGTTTTTGGAGGAAAGGGTCCAGAGGAAAATTACATATTTGTGGTTTAGCTGGGAGTCATGATGTCTCTGCATATGTATAACATGTGGTTGCAGATTCATAATAAACAAAACTTTCAAACAAAAAATATAAGTTTTCAAAGCTTAATCTGTAAAAAGAGAGTAATTTATTTTAATCTGGTTTATTTATATGCTTCTTGAAGTCAGCAGTGCAATTATGAAACTCTTCCTTCTAGAAAGCATACACAGACAGTAAGCAGAACAACAAATCAAAATACAAATGGGAAGTGCAGCAGCTATCCTAGCACTGACCCCTTGCAGCAGGTTCCTCAAATGAGATATTCAAATTTTGCTTCCCCTTTCTGTGGATTAGTCTATTTTACATTTAAAATGACTGGCTACAGAAGCCTAACTGACTTTATGGAAAGAAAGCATATTTATAAAAGCATCTAGACACACCATGAAAAAAATTTTCATGTGTTTAAGAAAATGTACAAAACCAGCTATAAGCAGGCAAGGAAAATCCTTCAAGGTCTGGTTCACGCTTGATTTATATTTCATCATTACCTATTTTGGTGCAAATAATGCATATACTTTCTGAAACAAAAAAATGACAACTTTTGTGGTAAACCTTAGTGACACCTTATTTCCACAGTATATTACGGATGTTGCTACAGTTAGCAGGGACTTTACAACCAGCAATGTTTCACTTGAGCTAGAATAATCTTGTCCTCTGTTTAAAGGAAAGAAAATAGCCTAGTGTGGCAAGGAGTAACGTTATTGCCTATGCTAAAACACATTTTTATGCTCCAGAGTAACCCAGAAGAGTAAAACCAAAAGACTCGATGCCGCTCTTAACAGAATAAAAGGATTATGTTGTAACTGAAACGGGGACAAAAGGTGTAACACCTAATAAATTTGCCTTTACAGTTCTTTGCTTTGGCACTCAGACCGCATTATCTGATACTTAGTATGTTATATGTTGAAAATTACTGACGCATTCACTGGCACTAAATTTGAAATAGTTTAACTATGATTTTCTTTTTTGGATGTTTCACTCACTGTTAGGGGCGCCAAAAGCTCTACAGAAAGCAAACATCTAGATACCACACAGCCCTTTCCCCACCAAATTCTTACAGTATCAGAGGTGAAAATCTTCAGTCTCTTCATCTTAAACATCAACTATGCATCCCCAACTACTTCAACAATTAGAAGAAATCAAATGCATAGAAATAACAAAAACTGCTGAAAACGAAGACTGGAGAAAAGTCAGTTGCAATGAAAAACACAATGTCCCCTTGTGAGTTCCTGCCTGCTTCAGTCTCTTTACATTAATTTCACTAATACTTATCACAAAAACAGCTTCTATATTCCATTATTGTACTTCACTATTTGACTACATCCTGTAACCACATCTGAGTTTAAACTCTGAATCTGTTATTTTACAATATTCATTAAATTGGCTTTTACATTAAGTATGAAATCATATAATATCACTGCTTTATTTGGTTTCTTGATGTTTTAATTCTCTCAAGGACTGTGGCTCACCTTATTCTTTGTGGAAATTACAAATTTAATTAACTTAATTCAATGGAAGAGATTTTAAATTGTTGAAGTGATTATCTCATCTAAGCAGTAAACATAATTAAAGAAAGTGAGACCTACATACATGAGTTCCATACATTTCTGGTTTCTGTACACAGTTAATATAGTCCCAAGGACCATGTTTATTAAACATAAATACTTAGCTATTTGTTTGATTTTCACTGCATCAGGAAAGAATTGTGTTATTACTTCTGAAGTCTGTTTGTGTGTGTGTGTTTTTATGTAAAGAGTGAAAACTGAAATTAAGCTCAGAAAAATACTGTGCTAAAGAACTACATCTACCAAACGTGAACAGGCCTGATTCTTATTCCACATTGGGTTTATACAGTAACTTAACTAATGCCAGCTGAGTTACTCTCACCTTTGCCACGGAAAGTCAAATGAAATTCAGGAAGGATTTACTGAATCCACATTAGTTGTATATTAAGAATCCAAAGAGAAACACTACTATGAATTTATATGAAATCCCATGCACAAACTTGGTGAAAGTAAGACATAAAGGACAAAGCGTCTCACATTAAGGGGACAGAAAACCCACATATCTTTAATTACCTTTGTCCAAAACAGACAAGACAATACGAAGTTTCTTATTTTTCCCCCACATGGAGGATTTAACAAATTCTATGCTGTTGTTTTGTGTTACTGGGGAGAGAGATGAGAAAACACCAAAATGAAGGCTTTTCCCTCCTCTCCTTCATGCATAAAGCTGCACTTCTGAATAATTACACAACCATTAAGAGTTTGATGCAGAATAGCACCAAGTCTGGGTGCTACCAATTTCCTCAGCAATTTACGGGATGTTCCCAACTCAAAGTACAGAAACCAGAGCAGACTGCAAACAGACACCAACACATGAAATCAGCTCAGTGATTTGTTTTTGCCTGGTGTCGCAGGCTGTCCTGCAGCTAACCTGCCTCCTGACCTGCTGCAAAGCCACCTTCCCTTAGAAAGATGCTGCTCCATACTCCCATATACTGGTCCAGCTCTAGTTCTTCAAAAACAAGAAAAACTTCTGCTGCTCTCTCCTGAAGCACGGCAACTCATGCTAGTCAGCAGTGCCACAGCTCCAGTCCGACTGCGGCTATGCAAAGAGATCCGCACACAACTGGCTCAGGCCTATTAGAGCTGACACGGCACCGTTTCTGCTTGGCAGTCCTACTTACCTCTAAATATCCTGGCTTACAAAGCCATTCAGGGACAACCTGTCTTGTTGCCAGGAGGACTTCATTTATCACCCGAAGGGCTGCCACATGCCAGTAAAATCTGCTTTGGCCTTTTGGGAAGAGATGAAGGTTCATCAGAGTCAGACTTTAGCCTGGCGCAGTTGGTTAGCGGATCCTGTCTGCTTGCTGTGTCTTACACAGCATCTGCAGAGTGGGGGAGGAGGCGGCGGCAGAAAGGGAAGGAATGATGGGCGCTGATGAAGCCAGATGTGTTGGCGCTGCCATATGAAAACCAGGAGGTTCTGGTTATTTACACTGATCCTATTACACTGCACTAACTGTTCCAACTTTTGCTGTGCATAGCTTTTGACAAGTTGGAATGTAAAGGTAGCAGTAGCCTCTGCAGCAGCTACAGAGAGAAAAAGTGACAGTCTGATTTAGGAAAACACTACCCAGTTCAGCATAAACCCTGCAAGAACAAACTCAACCTGGAAAAAAAACAAAACCCAAAACATTTGAATCAGTAATTTTACAGACTGGGTCAGGACCTGCATCATTGGGCTAATGTGGTTTTTATCAACTGTTGGTACCTCATAAACCAGAATTACCACAGCACGCTCTAAATCAATATCAAAAGAAGTAATAATAAGATGGTGTAACAGTGTTACACTCGCAAAAATACATGGATTACTAAACTAGAAATCAGAGACTGCTAAAATACAACTTGACAAAGTTACAAGAGGACTGAGAAATCAAAATTTACCAAAAGAAGATAAAGGCTGGAAAACAAGTCAATGACAATGGATTTCATGGTGAAGAGATTATAATTTCCTTACACATTTTCTTTACATATTTTTAAATTATTAATTTGGAAGCACTAACACATGTAACAGCTGTAAAAATAATAGTTGCTCAAGATGACAGAAATCCTCCACAGGTATTTGTTCGGTAACAGAGGAAAATTTTTAATATTACTTGATGCATAATCATACAAAATGCTAGGTTCTCCAAAGAGTGAGCTTAACCAACATTTATGTCTTCCATTTTAAACTCAATTATGTTAGTAAACTGTAATAAGTAAAGAAAACGTATACACAGTGACATTGTTGCAAAAACCTCATTACGGTAAGAATCTGAAGATCAGTAATACTGAAAATCAGACAACTGCACCAACTACTGCAGTCAAGCACAAACTGTTGGAGCTTTGTTACTAAAGGAGCTTGAGGACTGGCAATAATGAACAGAACCCCGAGCAACCACGTTTCAACTGAGTAGTATTACACAAAAGGAGGGTACCCGATCTCATTTCTTATGCTTGCCCGTTTACTAGTATATTATGAGGAGAAAAAAAACACTTGGGCTATAGAGGAAGCAGAATTTTAGTGTTGCTGCAGACAAGGATGTTTGCATATTTCTGAAGTATTTCTGAGTAAATAAGTAATTTTCTATAAAGAAGTAATAGGGATAAAACTCATATGTCAAACAAGTAACGAGTTATATGCTGAAATAGCTATTGTTTGTAATTTCATGCTTATCCAAAAAATAGACATACAAGCTGAAACGAATATACGTTCTTTTAAATACAAAATTCAGTGGCTGGCTTTCTACTATGATGACTCCAATACAAAGAACTGAGGCAGAAAGAGGCAGAAATCACAAAATAAGCGATAAGTATAGCTAAGGAATAATTGTAGGTGAAGATGATGAGGCAGCTCTGTATTTTCTAAATAAAACTTCATGTATACATTATGAAAGTCTGAAATGCTGGAGATGTGAAAAAGGAGAACAGAAACTACTATTTCTAATCCACTTTCCTTTTAGGCATTTTTCCTACACCATTCATTAAGCATCATGACTAGATAACTGGATAGAGGAGAAGAAATCACGGAGAAAAAAGTGAGTACAATAAAAAGATCCTGAAAAACTAACTGGATTAGCTACATGCAAAGAAGTATCTGTACAGAGATACTCTTCTTGCAGAGATATCCTGGAGCTATACTCGCACATGAAATGAAAACATCTTCTACAAGGAAGATCTCCATGACACTTCTGTGTTGGATATAAACACAGCCAGTAGGAACTATCCAGCTTCCTAGGTGCTAAAGACAAAGAATCATTACCTTTCAATCTTTCTTCAACAATACTCAGCTTTCCAAAAAATAACAGCCTGTACACAGTTCTGAATACCAGGAGTACATGCATCAACAGTTCTTAGTACAAGGCTCAAAAAAAAAAATCCATGCTTCGAATCAAAAAACACCATATCTCCAATTCTCATGGTTGATTACTTTCACTGCCAAAAACCTAACTCTGTGCTTAACTTCATCACTTACAGTCATGGTTTCTTTTTTTTTGCTTTTTTCTTGATAAATAACATTGCCTGATTATCCTTTTAGACCTTAAATCACCTCCTTTATGTGGATCATTCTTACTGACATGAGGATGTCAAAGCTCAGCATAGTACTCTAGAAGTGACTTCTGTTGGCAGATACAATTTGCCTCTCTCTGACTGTTACTTCCATGCATCTGAGAATGGTATCTCCATTGTGTTTTAAAGCATCTCAGTGAGATTTGTGTTCAAGTACTTATTTCCTGTCATCACAGGCTTTTCAAAGTCACTGTTTTCCAAGATGCAGGCACTCATCTTTTAAGGCTGACAGGCATTCTTTGTTCTTGAATTCGTGATCTCACATCTAGTGACTTTACGGCTCCTTAGTCCCACAACATCAGCCCAATACCACTTCATTTTTTTTTGTTTCAATCTGTCGATAAAAATATTGAACCAGACTTCCTTAAAACTCCTCTACGGAAAACCTCATCACATGAGAACTACCGTCTTATACTTTCATTGTGGTTATCTGTTTTTCTAATACCCCTAAAATAAAAAATATGCTGATTTTCCTCAACAGCAACAAAAAAAGAGCACATACTACAGGAGTAAAGCAAATGCCTTACAGATGGCAGTTGATGCTAATAGCCACATAACGTGACTTCATTAAAAGGATATCAAATGCACTTGGAAAAAATCTGTCTTAAAAAAAAATTTGCTGCACCCAAAGAGTGTTTCTCAAGTGACTGTATGCTTCTATATGCTTAGCTAAGCGCAAATATATATATTCATATCAAGCAATACATCTCTGTATCAAAATGAATTACGATGGATTTCTTTTATTTGTAAGGATTTGAAAGGACTAGATAGCTGGATTTTGATTTATTTACCTTTCCTTCCTGACACTGGTCTAGCGAGGATAATCATCAGTAGTTTAGATTTCTCATACACAAATTCAGAAGTTGCTGTCTTACCCTACTTCAAAATCATTTCCTCCAGTAGAATTGCCTAATAGATAATTCAGATGAAGAATTTCGCTCCCTCAATACATACTTAAATGTTTTATCTGTGAACATTTGGTAGATATGTTGATTCCCGAAATAATCATCTTATGTCTCAAATACTTCCAAAAAGGCAGTAGAAAATGCATTTGTTTCTTCTCTATTTTTTTATGTTTAGTATTTCACAGAGACTACTTTCAAAGACACAAATCAAGAAATGAGATGAAAATATTTTCATGTTTCCTTAATTTAAAAATTTCAGAGTTCTATCCCTCGGAAAGAAAGCATTCTGATTCACTCTTCTCCTAATTCTTTCCCCATATGCTATGCTTTTCCAGATCCTTTGTTCCAAATCTACATTTAAAAAAAAATTAAAACATTCATGGTTAATTTGAAGCCTCCTCTGCCAATACCAGAGGAACTTCTGAAGTTTAGTGTATATGAATACAGATTAAAATTGAAAGACTTTTTAAAGTGCCATCCTAAGATTTCTTAATGGTAGAATGGCACTCACTAAAAACAAAACAAGCAAACAAACAAAAATCAAGTCAGTTATGAAATGGGTATAAAAACGGTATTCTTGGGAAGCTAAAAATAGGTATGTTGATTGTTAAGAAGTTTAGTCTGAATTCTTTCTTATCCTGATGAAATAACTAAATACTAAATATTTTTTTCTAGTTGTGTACTAATTGGACACTTGTCCTGGAACTACAAAAACAGTGATCTGTAATTTTTTTTTTTATATGTTCTATTTTCTCTGGAAAGACAAATGGAAAATAGTTCCAGTGGTTTTGATAGTTTTTCAACCTCCATTCCTCTAAAGAAAGAAAAATCTTGCTCACATAAAAACTATAATGTGTTTACTCTTACTGGAGGGAAAGCATCAAAAAGGTAACTTAAAAGGGTATTTGACTCTAAAGTATCTGGTGTCAGTCTCAAGACACGAAAGATAATTAACCGAAGAGACAATAAAGCACTCTAGAAGGGAGTAATATTATATATGTATCATTTTAGAAATAAAGCTAAGCTAAAACTGACACCTTTAAACCAAGTCACTTTTAGAAGTGAGACTTAATCAAGCTAACTAGGAAGAATAAATAGGAATAAGTTTGAAAGAAAAGAGAAAGGATTACTGAATTCTAGAAAACTGCCACCCAGCAATGAACTTGCAATGATCATAAAGGAAGTAACTAAAAATCTACACTAGTAGAAAACAAAGAAAAGTACTGAGATTGGACAGTTTCTCAAAGACAATCAATTAAACTATACTTCCCCTTTCCTACAGTATTGCATTTGAAAAATTATTTTTAGACCAATGTCTTAAATTATACATATTTATTGTTAATAGGACAAGTTCCTTATCAAAACATCTGTTATGTTCTGTGCTATTAGAAATTAATCAGTGGTAGTCAACTTAGGAGAAAATACAGATAAAGAAAAAGTCAATTTCATATTCATGGACTTGTTTTTAAACACATACTCTTTATCATACACGATGCAAGTAAAATTTGTTTACAAGGGTTAATCTTTACCACTGACACGTATAAAACACCCTATAATCTCTGTGGCTACAGCTGAATTACCTTACTCTGTACACTTCCTTTTTCACTATTAGCACTTCCTCGTACAATGTAGTATTAATACCCATCAGAGCTCACTTTTTCAGAAAAGGCACATGATAGCGATGCAAGCTTAAGAGGTTGAGCTTAGTGAACAGGCAGCATGCGCCTAGAAGGATTTCAGGGTTACAGTTTAGCTGGCTAAGGGCATGACTGCCGGAGGGGTGAGAAGGGGCGAGAGCAAACCATGGCCAGGGCTGGGCAAGCCACGTGTGGGAACGCTGCTGGGGTGCAGGGAGAGGACAGGAGGAGAGGGCAGGAGACTGGACAGCCAGCTCAGCATGCAACAGGAACCTCTTCAGCCCAGTAGCTTACCTGATACGACTTCAGAGGCCTAAAATTATTACTTTCGAAAAGAGTCACCTCTAAAAATCTACAAAAAGTTTCTCCTTTGCAGACTACGTTTACAATTTTCCTCCAACACAAAAATGAGAAACAAAGTGGCCTTCACTACCACAATTATGCAAACAAGGAACTTTTGCAGCAAAGGTAATTGGAAGAATCTTTTTCAGGCAGGTACACCGGCAGGGCTGGCAGAATAGTTGATAGTAGAAATTGAACAATGACAGAATTTAGTGCCTGCTGCCAAACCCTTGGCCTGTTAATTCTGTGTCATGAAAAGTTTCGCTCAGACAGGCATAGAACATGCCATCTTTTCCCAGACAGGTGGAAAAGATTCTGCTTTATAATCCTTTGACTCAATTGTATACCTTGGTGCAGGTAACGAAGCGTGGAATTTGTGTTGACTTATGTAACCCACCTGTCTGTCACCAAAGCTGCCATTGTCTGCTTGCATTTCAAGTCATACATTCACAAAAATACAAACCCTGTATATGGAATGGCTGGTCTGCCAAAGAGGATCTGGACCCTAGTATTGGTTCAAATTACTCAACAAAGCTGAGAAATATGACCACATGGAAACAATTTAGATATTTGTTTCAACAAACTTCTGCTGTGTACTTCAGCTCTTCCACTTCATCATTTTATTATTGTTTTTTATTCATCTTCCCCTCACAAATACACACTAACAATAATTATGGCAAGGCACGGGTGAGCTACTCTGAAGAAAGATTAGCACTGTACATGTAACCACTGCTTTCAACAATTGCACCTCCTCCCTTGTCTTCCATCACTTTACAATGCACAAATTTTGGCTGGGATAAAATAATGCCCATAACACTGCTCTTCCTGTTTAACTGAATTTGCATGTGAAACCTCTGAGCCTTTGAGACTGCATAAGAGAGCTTTTTCAAAGATTCAATATTTCATTTTGAATTGTGGTTTGTTTTCCATTTACAATTATTATTAAAAGGAAGGAGCTGCTTCTTTCCCAGACATAAAACAATTAGATTAGTCTAAAAAGGTCACAGAGACTAACTTACGTTAGCTAAAATGAAAAGGAGAAAAACTAACCAGAAGAGCAAGCAGACTGCCAAGTGCTTCTGGACTACCAAATATACGTGTTTATTTAAAACAGTGAGATTACTAGTTTTTCTGATGACAACTTTTAAGACTGTGCATGGGGACAGCAGAACAAGATGGACAGGAAAATCCCACCCTTCTGCAGATGTTTCAGGTATGGCATATATTCTCATAACAGAGACACCCTTGGCATTTAATTCAGGGTCTGAAAAAAACAAGTCCAACTACTTAAATATCAAAGTACTTATCTGTTTCTTCTCTTTTAAAAGCAAAGAAACAGAAAACCCAGGAAAAGAAGAAAGGAAGAAAGGAAAAAGGGAAAAGGGAAAAGAAGAAAGAAGAAGAAGAAAAAAAGAAGAAAAAAGAAGAAAAAAGAAGAAAAAAGAAGAAAAAAGAAGAAAAAAGAAGAAAAAAGAAGAAAAAAGAAGAAAAAAGAAGAAAAAAGAAGAAAAAAAGAAGAGGGAAAAAACATCTTTTGAATGCTTTCCATGAATGCTGGAGTAGAAAACATACAGTTCTAGAAATAAAAGGATGGGAGCTTTCTGCATCTACCTGTCTTTTTACAGTGGAACAGAATCTCAAACACAAAATAAAACAGGATAAAATAAGCATTTCAGTAAAAACAACACTAACTTTATTGACATTGGTCTGTCTCTTTTTGCAACATGTACTGTTACATGAAATTCTGCAGGTCGCAAAAAGTCATAAGCAGTACTGGAAATAACTCCTCCTACACACTGCTCAAAAAAACCCCAAACACCTGGCATAGACAGCTCATTGATGGCAGAGTAATGGCTCAAAGAAGATGAGAACAGTACACATTGCTCTAGGTGACCTGTTGGGATATTACATCTCATAGAAGAATTATGAAGGAGCACCAGAGTATAAAGAAACTGTCTTGCCTGAAGATATTTCCATTTGACTTCTCTGAGCTGCTATTTGTATTTGTTATTTTGTATTGTCCCCTCAGTTTTCTAATCTGGTATCTACAGTATAAAGCAATTAAATGTTCCTACCAATATTGGGATGCTTCAAGAGACGACAGATTCTAGCTTCTCTTTCCAGTTTCTGGTGATCTGCAACAAAGGAAAGCAGAATAGTTGCTTTTAGTATGAAGATGAACACAATTTGGCATATTTGTTTTATGAAGAAAAAATACATTATCTGATGCAGCCCTTAAAAAATACTTCCTTTATTTAGATCCTCTAAGACTTTACACTGAATCTGTTTGCAATATTGAAATTAGGTTACTGTATCCAACCACTTCTTTGATGGACTACTGCAGGCACTGTTCCAGCAGAAAAATCAAGCTGCCGATGTAATGAGGAGAAATTCATGCCATGACCTATAATTATCAGGCAATAAACCATGTTACAGCATTAATCAAAAGAAGGACAACCTGAATCTCTAGTGCTATCTTAAATCCTACCTGTTAACTGCTTTAATGATACCTGCCGTACCAGGTACACAGTGGCAATCACTGTGACAGCGTGCCAGCACTCCTGCCATGGCACTTGCCCACCACAACGCCATGCTACAGGAACTTCCAGTAACTAATGACCAGGAATTACTGTTCTTCCAGCAGAGCTAATCTCTCTCACAGTTGGATTATTCATTAACCTGAACATATCCTGAACACTCAGGTCCAGGTGTATCATCTCTTGGTCCCTCCAACCCCCCTGCCATTTGATTCTTTTTAAACTCTGAGCAAAAGCAGCAGGCTCTAGGTCTGAGCTTTCCTCGTACACCACCGGGGCCTAAATAACACTTCTGGAGCTAAAATACTACTCTTTATGTCGAGCTTCATTTTACTTACGTTGCATATTTTTGTAGCACACTTCCATAGTATTTGCTCCATATACCATCATTTATAATACTACTGCTGCTGCATTTTGGTTAACTTTAAGTAATATAGTACTTTTATATAATAAATATGAGTGTTGGGAGGGTGCGTAATTATTTATACTGGAAATACATGGAGGTTTTCAGGTATATTATAACGTCTACTGTCAGGTAGTAAAGATCACACACACACAAAGGAATCTGTGGTTTGCAACACAGACTAATAGACAAAAAGGTTTCTTCGGGCAATATGGATGGGGAATGAAGACAGAAAGACAGACCACATAGGAACTATCAGTCAGAACCTGATCACCTGAGTATGAACTGCTAACCTGAAATAATTTAAATATGGTAAGAAGAAATGCTTCATTTTAATCTTTGTACCTCTACAAGGAAGATCACCTCTACACCCGTAACATCTGCATTACATATGAGGCTAGGTTCCTTGTAAATAAGTTTTTATTCCTTGGAATGAAACACATAATGCTTTCTAACTCTGATTAATTTTTGTATCTTACTGACATACTGCAGTTTGCCTTGTAAAAAACAGTTCATTTTGTTACCTTCCATAATGATATCACAATCCAAAGCCAACAGACTCAACAGACTCAAAAAAAGAGTGAAATAGCATTTTAGCATCTTAGTTTTTAAAAATTATATACGTGACTTTGGCAGGACCAATTTAGACAATTATGTCCTGATTTTGTCATCAGTAACAACCTCCCTAGCCCCCAGCTGGCACAGGTAGCTCAGGCAATAAAATATGTAATTTGGAGATAATTAAAACAGCCAGCTACCGCCTACTATAATCCTGTAATTCCAACAGACTTCCAGTGCATTTATCCTCATTTTCTGCAGCATAATTTCTGTGGATGCTAAGAATACTAAGCTTTTGTCAAGAGGCAGAAGAACAGCATAGATTCAATTTCACAATATTTGCTAAAAATAGTTTTTCAAAATTAGAGGAGAAATACGCTGTAGAACGTTCTTGGAGATGAGGCTGTACTGCTATTATTTTAACTAGCTCCAATATGATATCCAAGTATGTTATAATAACCAACCCTTCATGGGAGCTCAAACTTCAGATGTCACGCAAGTAATTTGGGTTGTGCTATCTCTGCAATCCTAACTATCTGCATTACATTTGAGAACACTCCTAACAACTGAAAGGGGAAATTCCTAACTTTTCTTCCACCCCATAAAAACTTTAGTACAACCAATAAATTCTGAGTTGAGTAACTAGCGTTCAGAGAATAAAAGAGCTTAATCTACAAAAGAACATTAGGCATCAAAATACTAGAGCAAGAATGAATAAATTGTCTGATTCTCTAACGCAACTCTTAAAGATGTTATGGTATCTGTTCTTTCTCAAAATACCAACAATGTTATTAGATTATCTTTCAAAGTCATTACATCATAGTCCCTCTGATATCAGTCTGACATTGGAGTCTATTGGAAAAGAGTCAAAGTTCAAGAAAAATACACCTTAAAAACCCCTGCCCTTATGCGCCTGAACATGATCAGCGCAATCCTCAAATCCTCCTCGTAGCTGGTGCTCAACCCCATAAATTGCCTTGGCACTCTTCCTTTCACCTTTCTCTTCTGTGCAGAGTCATAATGTCCCCGGTTCAAGCTGAGCACAATCCCAAAGTTCTCCTTCCTAAATCAGCTGCGGGCTGACAGGAAGATTTGCAGGCTTGTTTAACAAACGGGCAGTTTGGGCTGTGCAGGAAGCGCACTTATGGCTACTGCTCTAGTCTTTAAAATCAAGCATCAGGTACTACATCTTTTAGAGAATTTAATAAAAACACAGATTCAGGGCAGTTACCCTGGAAGTGAGAAAACCAAATTCACAGAATGGCGACACAGGCTGTTGTGCCAGCACAACCAAGACAGGACAGTGCAGTGCAACAGCGAGGGCGGCCAGTGGCCTGTGCTGCTGCCAAAAAAGTGTCTTATGGAATTGCAACTTCACTTTCCTGGAGATCACTCCGGCTTCAGACTGCCCAGCACAGAGGTGCTCTACACGTAGCTCGTTAGGCAGGACAGACAGACAGGCTGAGAGAAGCGGCAGCGGTGGGGCAGAGGGGAGCTAGAAGAATGTGATGAACCTTGACTTTTTCTTTTTTTTTTTAAGTGAATTGATACCAAGCAACAATTTGACTCTTAAGCCCTCCTGCAGTACGTACTAAAGATGTTCTTAAAAACTCAGATAGGATACTACAGGCTTACACATGTAGAGCCAAGTGTCATAATACGGCAAAGCATAAGCCTGGGACTCTGAACATAAGCAACTGTAACCAAGCTGACTTCTAAAAAGTGACAGAATACAGCCTGAAGAACACAGTCTGTGTGGAAGGCAGACAGAAAACACAAATACTCAACACACTCAGCAAGATGTCTCCTGACTACTGTGTTTAAGAGTGCGTGGGGACAGAGGCACAAGCCGGGCAGGAAAATCCTAACCTTCTCCTGCTCAAGATGTCTCAGGTGTAGCAGGCATCCTTACAATGGAGAGATGCTTGGGTCTGAAACTCTGGGTCTGAAACTCTTGGGTCTGAAACTCTGGGTCTGAAACATTCAGAACCAGCTCCTTAAAGATAACCTCACACAAATCTAGGTGAAGTGAGACAGGCAGGCCTATTTTACATGCATTTGGAAAGCCAACTATTAAATCATATCAAAGAATAATGGAAGAGATGCATTAAGTCTGCTCTCCTGACAGATCCTGACAACTCAGTACCAGCTAATCTTCCTCGATCAATGAACACTTTTTTTGGTGATTCACTTCATTCAACCATTTAAGGTATACGTAATAAAGACATCAGTAAGTACAATTAATTATGTCAGAGAGGTCAATGACAAACAGCAATGAATTTTAGTGCAAGAAGTCCTGTAAAAATATAGCTATTCAACTGCTGCAACAAACTTTAAGTTAGGACCCACAGCCTGTAGAAGACTTCAAGAAGCACGGGGAAGGAGGGGCATGCTGTCAGTATCCACTAAATTTCTGGCGTTAGAAACAAGCAAATCTGTATTTGTGCCTCAAGCACTACCATGCAGCTACAGCAGGAGGGATATGAGGATTGAAATGCCAAAGGACTGTTCCAAGAGGAACAGAGCATCAGTTTTCAAACACAAACTGGCTGGCAGCTCAACCAACACAGAACCTGAAGCGTAAAGAAAAACATAACACAGAAGGACAAAGCAATCAGTAACCATAATCAGATTGCTCCAAGACATCACTTTTGCAGAAAATAAGCAGCATTTGTATGGCAGCTTTTAATGAATCATGTGGGAATCTAAAACAGAGAATGACTGAGTGCAAGAGTAAAAAGACAGGAGAAATTGTATTTGGTAAGACTGTTAAGGAAACATCAAAATGTCCTGGACATGGCTATCATGAGCACTTAAAAGGAATGCTAAAGTAACAAAAAAAGGAAATGTGAGGACATTAATAAAGAAATATATTGAATAAAACTAACTATAAAGGCACGATATTTACTTTTACATTCTCTGAAAGTGAAGGAGATTTCCAAAGTCAAATAGTGATAAAGAAGGCATTGATTCAGTAAGAGAGATTAAGACAAACACTGACTTCTGCTGCTCTAGCCACTCTCTCTACAATAAAGGGGTAAAACAACCACAATGCAAAAATGTCAGCCTCTACAGTCAGAAATATTAAAAAAAAACAGAACTACAACAATATTCTTGCTCATAGAAATGCAAGTATTTGGTTTCTACATTGCAAATCTAACTTGATAGGTTGACAAGAAAAATTTTCATCAGCTTGTTAGAAAAATAAGCACTATCCTGCAACACAAATGAAATAATAAGCCAGAGAAATAACCTTTGAAAGCAAGCAACATGCAGCTTAAGCATGTTTAAATATCAGTTATTTAGGAGGGAGCACTTTTGTACATTTTTCCCTCTGTTAGGGATGCTATTCTCATTTTTTTTTATTTAAAAAATAAACAAAACACATAAAAAGCTAGCAATTTTCATTCAAATTACACCCATGAAAACATTATTCTTAATACAACATTCTTTCCTGAAAGGTTGCAAGACTTTTTGAAGCCCAGCAGAAAAGCACAGCATCATTCAGCTTGTTTTCTCTACAGTAATTGTACACTTTTAAAAAAAAGCCCATGAACATTAAATTACAAGATTTATTATGACACAACTACAATAAACATCACAAATTTCCCAAACTACTAGTTTTGGAAAATAAAACTGTTTATTAAAATATGCTAAAATTGAAATATGGTGTTTTAAAATTTAAATAAAATTATCAGGTGTCACAATAATTGCATGCCAAGGTTAGTTCTGAAAATAATAAAAAATGGACAAGTTTAGAAAAGGTTGTTATGGATGACAATTCTTAGGGTCAATAAATCAGCATCAGATCCTAAAAGAAAATAATCTCAAGCCTGACTCGTAGTTAGATATACATGTTTAAAAGAGCTGTAACAACAGATTTAGAACAAAATATAAAAAGCAATTTCCTTCTTTAAAATAGTTAACACAATGTTTATAAAACTTTTTAAAACTGGAGGAAAAAACATGAAAGGGAACTTCATTACTTTTTCTATAATTTGTACTTTCCCATAAATTCAGTCAATTTTAACAAAAAGATTAATTGAATCACTTCTACATATGTTAACAATTAATATAGTTTTATACTCTTGTGCCAGCACAAGCTTGCAACATTGAAAAGAATGCAGTCTTCTGCCCAGAGGTATGGTTCTTGAGCTAGTCACCACTTGCCAACTGAACCAGCATAATTCTCTGTGAGGCCTCAAAGCCTGCTCCTATTCCAAGAGAAAAATCGTCAGCTTAACCCTCTTTTTATGCTGATTTTGTTAATTTTAAAAGAAAATCAAAATGTAATTTTAAAGTTTGGAAGTTCAAAATATAAAAAAGATTTTTAAAAATCAGCGCAATAAGCACAACGTTCTTTTATAAACTTAAACTCTTCCACCACGGTTTTATGCTAAGATTTTCCAATTCAGCTGCAGCAGGTTTGAAACCCAAGCACCCATTACAGCATCTTACAGCATCAGCTTGGGCTGTAACTTAATCGTGGGCTGTCCGATTGCAGTACTATACACAGCACGCAGCGAGATGATCTGAAATGCAAAGTAAACCAAGCTTGTTTTAGAAGAAAGCTGGAAATATGATCCCTGCCTCAGGAAAAACAAACAAACTCAAGGGACTAGTGGTCATCTGCCATAAGATGTCGTATCTCCGGTCTCTCAACTAGCACTACTTTAAAATGTTGTTCTGTACTCTCCCAATTTACACTTACAGAATTAGCCAGCATAGCTAGAAACCTTTAAGGTGTTTGAGTCTTCTACAAAGTGCTAAATACATTCTTTGTCAACTCTTCAGGGATAACAGATAAAGTAAGAGCAATTACTCCCTCTCTGTCTTTGAGTTTCATTGCTATTAGTTGCTATACCATGGCTTCTGAACTGACACTGTACATGATTAATTTCTTACATATACTAAACATTTTGATTGGTCACTTAATTAAATAAAATGCATTTCTTTGTATATTCTTTTTATGTAGGACGTGGTTACCATACTACAGCTGAGAGCACTCTGAACCCACAGAGAGCAGGCGGGCACTACCCGGGTAAGGCAACCTGGAACGTAACTCACAGCATGCATGATGAACGTTACACAAGTGTTCCTCCTGTGCCAGTGGAGTGACAGTAAATTAAACAAGAAGAACAAAACAGAGAAGTAAACTGCACAATTTATTATGAGAAACAAAACTCTCAAATGACAGCACAAACTAGAGGGAGCTCATTTAACTGAAAACAGTCTAATCCTGCGAGATTCTGACAGCCATTGGCTCCCACTGATGTCACCAAGATTTTACAATCAATTGCCTTTTCTAAAAAAACAAACAAAAAAAGCAACAACCAACTTGTAGCTGCACATGTTGATCCAGTGAAATACTTTGAAATCACAGCCACTGAACAACGTACTGCTTGCATTTATTCAATGACATACTTAAACTCTTCTTGCCTACTAAACTTCATATTGCTAACTCTGATGTTTCAACTGTACTTTTCTCTGAAAAAAATACTTTTCCCTTATAAACTAATACCATTTCTTAGAGATAAACCTTCATGTTGTAAGGTCTGCCAATTAAAATCACCCAGTGAATACAATCATTACTCACACTTTCAGCTTGCCCATCAAAGCATGGACAGGCCCAGCTTTGCACATTCACACAGTGTTCCAAGTCAGAGGAGCTGTGTACGTGCAGACTGCTTCAGACTGTGCCACAAAACATGAGGATAATTCACAAAATGATCATGTTCTAGTAAGAGGACGTCTGAAGTTCACACCGTGCTGAGGCAGGGTTAACATGCAGCTCTTATTTACAGACATAATAGCGTGCTCTAATGACAAATACTAGGGCCAAACGTTTGCTAGGTATGAACATCAGGGTAAACTGTTAGCGCATGTTTTAATAACAATAACAGGATTTATTAATAAATCAAGCCAGATCTTTTCATAAATCATAATAAATACATCTTACTCAGATACGCTGCTGGATGCAATGGAATATATGAAGGCTACATTGTTATTATTATGAATGACTGCATTACCATATTTACAGATTTTCACCCCAAATTTAACTAGTATATTGATCGGTGCCACTTAGGTGGGGTCTGGTGTCAGGTACGTGATAGTAAAATAAGCTGCATTTACTGCATTTAGCTGCTTGTATCAGAGCAGTAGTCGCTGCATCTGCAATAAAAGCAATGCTAAGTGAATGGAGATACCTCCCAGCATGCACATTGTGCCACGAGGCAGCAAACGTTAAAAACTCCTTGAGTTTGGGACTTAAGTGGATGTTAAGGTCCACAAGATGACAGCTGCACTTCCACAGAAATAAATTAATCCTTAGCATTGCTAGAAGAGTACCAGAAACAGTCTGAGTAAGTCTGAAGTATGTAAGGTTTCGAGGGGAGAACCAAATGCAAATTTAACCCTGTGGGGTACCCAAGAAAAACTGCTTTTCAAGTCTGCATGTTTCTTCCACACATTTCAGGAAATACTGTGTTCCTTCCCTCCTCCACTCAGTTTATTTACAAGTACTTCCAACTGTGAATGCAGTACATAAATATCTATTTCTGTTACACTGTTTTCAGCCAGGTTTCAATTACGGGTGATCTGAAGGCGAATGTCAAAGGGCAGGTCAAACTGAAACACTTGAAGCACTCATCTCTCAGACACCGAAGCGTAAGAAGGTGTGCCACTGCCCTGAGAGTTGAAGAGGAAAGCAGTGTCCTGCCATGATCAGTATAGCCAGAGAAATTGCCTAGCAGACAGCAAAACCCGAAGAATCCTAAGAAGTTTTTGATAGCGACTAACATAAAATGTTTACGCTACAATAATACCACAGGAAAATCTCTGCAAAAATGCATTGAAAATGAAATTCAATAAAAGGTCACTCACTAAAAACAAAAAGTTAATTCCTCTGATTTTAACAGTATATAAATCACCAGCTAAAACAACCGTGCACACCTGTCAGTATGAAAAGGGAAAAATGATTATCAGTCAGAGAAGGCCAAGTTTTAATGCCAAACATATTACAAAGGGGAACACATAAGAACAGATTTATATACTTCCTTTGCTCTCACTTAATTGCCTATACTTGATTACAAAAAGGTCTCATATACTGTCTAGTATAGGAGAAGCAGTAAGAATTAAATTAAACATACAAATAAGAAGCTCATAAAGCAGCACAATAAGGGCAGAAGAAACGTTCTATAAATTCTGGTTTATTTTATGAAAGCAATTCTCTATTTATGACCAATGGTATCTATCACAGCAACAGTAGTCATCAAGATTAGAAAAAGACCATTGTTTGTGAAACGCTGATACAACCAGAAAGAAGGTAACAATGAGAATAATACAGTTTTACTGACGAACAAAACCTTCCAATCTTCCAGCCTGCTACATGTGACATGTAGTCAAGAAAAAAAAAAATCATTCACTAAACCACAAAAGTTTCAGCCTTTACAATAAGTCATGAAACACTGTGAAACCTGAACCAAACAGAATACAGATACATAAAATTTGGACCACTGAAGGACTGCATGAATGTAAGACCTGAACTAATCTAATTTCATACGAAACTTCACAACTTAACTTCTCTCACCAAAAACAGATATTTTAATAGTCCAAAATCTCATATTACAATTTATGATGTCTATATCAGAAAGTCAGACCATCTATATAGTTTGTATTAGGTAGGCAAATAAAGTAACAAATAAATTAAGAAATATTAAAACTTACTTTGTTACAAAACCTTACATATAGACAGGATAACTGTTTCTTGGTTTAAGTCATATTTTATAGTTTAAGAGGAATATAATTTATGTCTTCAGCATAAATCTCTTCTAATATAGTATCATGACTTTAATCTAAACTGCTGATTCTGCACAGACACCCAAGTTGAGCTTATCACAATGGTAGGAACCTGTCCACTGCTGACCTTCTGTCAGCACAGGCATCTAAAATTGAACAAACTTCTCCAAAGCAGTCTCTTTTTAACAATAATCTGTAGTAAATTTTGTGGGTTTTCTATTGTTATTTTAATACTAAAGCTTGCATCCACAGCGAACAATTTAAGTGCGCTTGCCCAGTACTGATTTTTATATCTTTGTCCCCTTTCATTGTCAGTCAGTATGTATTTTTTTTCCAGTATTGACCGGATATAGTATTATTCACTGTGAGTCAACGTGTTTTCTCACACAGCTCAGCTCACTCAATCTTTCTGAGGATGCTCTCCACAAGCGGCTTCTTACCCAGTGCAGTACATTACATTTTTCAGGTTTTTACATTTTTGTTTAGACAGCTAAATGAAGAGAAAACGAGGAACTCTAAGTTCCAGGAGACTCTCTTAAGATTGCACCGCAGCATAGCTTAAAGCCTACCCCAAAATACCTTGGCCCTGTTACATTCTCCCATGGGAATGAGAAGACAATCACAGAAATTCTGACACTGGATGCACTATAACACAGCTGTACTTTCTTTCTCGTATTAGTAATACTTCGACAAAAAAAGATTTTATCTTACTCACTCTTTCTCCTTCAAAGGAAAAAAAAAGGTCCTATTAAAAGGAAACCTTATGATGCATCAAAATCTCTCTTGTCTTAGTTTTTTTTTTTTATTATTTCTGTTGGAATTTAGAACAAAAGTCTCCTGCTTAGAATTAGTATCTTCAATGGAAGTACAAAAACTTTACCCTATACGTTCTGCTTAAGAGAAGAGTTCGGCAAAATTTGAGTGCACAATCTTGGAGTGCATAAATCAGCACAGTTCCATTCTCAGAGGAGGTAATTTAGGTTACTTTTAGCCATGAAGAATCACGAGTGACAACAGCCAAGGTCTCTCGAGCAAAACACCATCAGCACCTGCTTTACCTAATGCTAAGAGAATGCCTGCGTGGCACACCAGCGATGAGTCCAGCTTCTCTAATACCACACAAGAAGAAACAGGGGTAATTAAACAACAAGGTCTCATGGCACTTAGGATTTTGAAGATCTGAATCAATACTTCATTCTCCACCTAGAAGCTAACAAAACACATAACTAGCTCAAATGCTGACAGCACCTACACATGGTGAATAACACCACTCATGTGGACAGAAACACTGTAAATAAGCTTCACTTGGGTGGCTGACTGAAGGAACAGGCCCTTCTTTGAAAACATTCACAGTTGTCTCATTACAAAGTAACAAAGCCATGAAGTATTAAACAATATTTTGTTTGTAAATGAAATGCTGCAAACCTCCAACTAAGTAACAACACCCCTACTGGCATAAATCCACAGAATTTTATCTGCATGCAAGCAGAGAGAGAAAAAAAAAGACAGCATTGCTGCAACCAAATCTAATAAAGGACTGTGCTCATCCTTTATTAAGTACTATACAGCAGTCTAACTTTTAGGCATTCAGACCAGCTAACAGAAACAATGAAGGCAGAAACATGTCGTCAGTCCTAGGCCTCTGTGAAGCCTCTTCGTTGAGTCCCAGGCTGAGGAAAACATCTCCAGACAGGACCTAGGGGAGCTGGAATCTCCTATTGCTAATGGGCAGCTACAACTGAGCAAGTGGCAGGTGATGGTAGGCAACATCGACATCCTCTTTCAAGAGAGTAACCACCTCTCGTCATTGTAGCATGTCTCAGGAACATGAACTCCTGCAACTCTTCAATACGTGAGCAAGGCTTACAGGCAAGAGAAACCACCCTGGGAGCAGAAATCAAAACGCAGTGCTCTTGTAATCAGGCAAGAGACCTAACTGGAAAACTGCCCTCTCTTCTCTTTGCACCTTTCCCTTCACACAGATTCCCTTGATCTGTTTTTCCACAGTGACTTCGCTGAACAGGATGTACAAGTAGCCCTTCCCTTTTTCTAGCCCTTGACGGCTATGGCATTCTCTTAAAAAATGGATCATATCAGTCTGGGCCTTGTGCCAGCAAGACATGAACATCCTTCACCTCCAACTGTGTTTTACAGGAGGACAGTAACCCGCACTCAGATGGCCCTGCCTGAGCAGGGGTTGGACTAGGTGACCTCCAGAGGTCCCCTCCAACCTCAGCCATTCTGTGGTTCTGTTCTTCATCCCAGTCTGGGAGAGAAAAGCAGCAGGTGTTTCAGGGATCCTGATTCTCAGTAAACAGATGCCTCTCCACATTTTGCAGGATAAATAACTTCATCTAGCTGCCAGCCATTACCAGAAGAAACAGTTCCACCATAGCTGGCAGATGCTCCTTCTCTCATCTGTTGTGCCAGCCCAGGTGCTCACCTGCCCTCTTGCCAAGCTGGCTCAGACAACTCCGCTGGCAGAAAGCAGTTCAGTTGTGGGACTTGCTCACAGTGGGGAACAGACAAGTACAAGCATATGGGGTTTTCAGGTGTCCTTTCAACACAGCTAACTACCAGCTCTTGGGAGCAACCTGGGCTGCCTGCTTCATATCCCACATCCCTGAGCCAGGCCACCCAAGGTGCAGACAGCACTGGGAACCCGCTACTGGGCTCTGTGTTGCTCAGCTGCTAGCCAGCTTCCTGCTTCAGCTGTGCATTTTTCAGCCACCTTTTTGACATTATACTCTCCATATTCACAATCATAAGAGAATAGCTGCCAAAGCCTAGCCTACATCCTGAGGCTCGAGTGCCCAAAACCGCATTGTCACAGAACATGACCTCTAGGCACCTAAAACCTCACCAGAAAAAGCCTTTGTTATCTTACTGAGAAAGACCAAAGGACTACTCTGTGAAACAAAAGGTGTTTAAGGTCTTTGAACTGATAGTGAGTCACTTGTCAGGCAGCTCTGAGCCTGCTTAAGAGATGAAGCCCTTTGCTAGGAACGTAAGACCTGCTCCATCTAATTTCTGGGCAGTTCAGTTACCAGCTAAGACCTCACCACCCAACATTTAGCAGTGCTGGGCTTTGCGAAGACATACTTAATCCTCGTAAAATGTAGGCAGATACCTGTTAAACAGGAATTTTCACAAGCACAACTTAGGTGTGAGGCACCTGAATCTGCTTATGCCCTGCTTCAGATCTGACCCTAACTCACCACGTACAGGTTATTTGCAACATCTAGGGTTTGGAACTGAAAACGGCTTAGCAGGTCTGTGAATGTTTCCCTGAGCAACAAAACCTTTTCTTTTTGCTCCTCTTTATCATAGGATTGCTATATAGAAACAGATTTTTTTTAACCTATACAAGGAAGAGAGACACACAGAATAGAGCTCTGAAGGTGTCCCACCAAGACCACAAGCACGTCTAGAATTGCAACAGACCTATAGACCAGGACCTCTCCTGCTTTAAACAGGTTCTCTGTATTTTTTTTTTTTACTAAATTATTCAAAAAAAATGCATCTTCCTTAAGTACAAGCTTTGAGTTTGGTTCCACAGCTTGCACTAAGTGCCAACGTCATGCATCTGCACAAGAAAAGGCACAGCAAAAGGTAGACTTCCAGCAAGCCTGCTCTCTTCCCATTGGCCATACATGGGGACAGCAGGCAGGCCATGATGTTTGACAGAAACATGTGCTGGCCAAACAAGCTTTCCCATCTCACTTTTGGGGAACAAAAAGGACTGGCTGGAACCAGCCTGTGGATGATGTTGCTACAATATCGACTCAGTGATATTGGCACAGATAAAGTTAATTCAGCTCTCCCTTGGGAAATAGATGTGCTGCATGTAGCAAAAATGTGTAAAATTGAAATGTTAAGATTAAAATAAACCCTTCTGTGTGTGTAGACTTCTAGGCCAANATATTTAGCATTGAATATATATATATATTTATATATAATATATATAATGTATATTTAGCAATTGAATATTGTGTGCAGTTCTGGGCTCCACAACATAAAAAGAATGTTAAGATACTCGAATGGGTCCAGAGGAGGGCAACAAAGCTGATAAAAGGGCTGGAAGGCATGTCCCATGAGGAGAGGCTGAGGATACTTGGGTTGTCCAATCTGGAGAAAATGAGGCTGAGAGACGACCTCATTGCTCTCTGCAGCTTCCTGAGGATGGGAAGTGGAGAGGGAGGTGCCAGCCTCTGCTCCCTGGGAACTGATGGCACATGGGAATGGCACAAAGCTGCACCAGGGGAGGTTCAGGCTAGATACCAGGAAAAATCTCTTTACTGTGCGGGTGGTCGGACACTGGAACAGGCTTCCTACCGAGGTGGTTGATGCCCATGCCTGTCAGTGTTCAAGAGCCATTTGGACAATGTCCTCAATAACGTGCTTTAACTTCGGGTTAGCCCTGAAGTGGTCAGGTAGTTGGGCTTGAACTGTTCTATTCTCACTACAGAAGAATCAAATAAAGTTTCTATCTCAGCACTATCAGAATGCTGTCAAATGTGATGTTCGAGTGACCTGAAACAGCAGGCATAATCTTTCTGCACATTCTTCTCTGGCTGTTATGCAAACCAACTCTTTGTAACTCAGTGGGGGAGACATGAATTAACAAAGCAATGCAATGTCTCCCACCACCACCTTGATGTTGTCAACTTCTCCGACAAATACATAGAGTACAATGAAGTATTCTAGGTATGGTGGAATGTAAATATTAGTGGTTTAAAAGTATATTGTGCAAGAGGAATGGTATTACAACAGTGCCTTGCATTAAGTCTAGGAATGTGGTTTATACACAATTTAACTGCATCAAATACATTTTTTAAAAACTCTTTGAAGAAGTATAAAGGCTCTGGGAGCAGTCCAGTTCTATTTCTGAGAACTGATCATTTCTGTAAGATGCAGCAGAGACCAACAATATTACCAAGCCCCAGACTGAGCTGGATCTTACAAAAAATAATTTATAGCACTTTGCACCTTTAGCATTTTACAATAGTCATTTTCAGCCTGTAAGAGAAAACAAGAACCACATTTATTCATGTAGCAGTACATTGTGCAGCCCTTTGAATTTTGCATTACTGAGTGCATGCTACAGAAATGCTTACAGACAGACCTCACGTACCCCCTCCACTATTCTTAGAAAAGGTAAATGCTAAGGAATATGGTCTTTTAATTCCCAAAAGCAGTATTTCAAATTGAATGCCTTAGCAATCACTACCTGCTCCTGGGGAACCGTGAAACAGTACTTACTGCTCTCTTCCAAGCATTTATAACTAAGAAAGTGGGACATTCTTATAATAAATGATTACAGACTCTAAAAGTGTCCCAACTGTCCCACCCCTCTTAACGTTTCCTAAACAGAAGCACATGCCAGGTGTTCATTGTTACAAAGACATCTTTTCCATGGATACTCAGGTCTATAATGGATAAGAACATGCAACAACAATAGCAGAGCCAATTCTTTTATTAGGCCACTGGTCAAAAGCATCAGCAGACCAGAAATTAGGGCACAGCATATGCCTCCAGTTATTTCTGTGGCTATGTTTGTATACATACTTCTATTCAATCAGGCTTCTGAATATCAAGGAAAAGCAAAATATATTAATCCAAGACACTTTGTAAAATAATGAATAAAAACCACACCTGTTGATTTTCACAATTCTGCCCCAGGGCATTAAGAAAACAAAGGCACATTTGTGCTCAGCTGTGAGGGCTGCCAACAATAGCTGTTTCCAGTTGGCTAATGTTCCTGTAGGGCTTTTTCTTCCACTTCCCACCCACTTTCTATTTTAATATTTTAGTGTTCATAGTGTGTGCAAACTTGATAGATAGACACAGAGACTTCATTCCTACCTATAGAGCATGGACTACACAGTCAGAGATGGTACAAGCGTTTTCAGAGCACTTTATCAAGATACTTTAGCCCCAATGTCTATGACAAGTATGACAAAAAAAAAGTGCAGGATATTCCTTTGTTTCTCCTGTTTCCAGCACCACTGCTGAAATTGAGGAGCACATGATTTTCTTTAAACTGAGACCACAAAAGGAACAGAGAGAACATGTAGAAATAACAACAAAGCACTGAGCCAAAAAGATTTTTTTCATATATTATTTTTGTTTAACAATGTCCAAAATCATTAAACAAGCGTTAAACAAAGAGACCAAGAGAATGAGGTTAAGAGTTCAGACTGGATTTTACTCAAATGTTTGAAACCTTCAAATGCTTCTTAAAAGCAAGCATTCACACAGTGCTGACTTGAAGCTAATAAATCCTAATATTTTTTTCCCTTTTAAATCCACAGCAAATTACAATATAAACAGCCAGCTGGCAATCTACTCGCTCCTCTCCTTCTGAGAGAAGAGACTCAGAAATGCAAGAAGAGTATCAGCAGAAGTTTGAAATGGCTGCACTGTCCCAGCAAGCCATACTGGCAGAACTGAAAACGTCTTTAAACAACAGTTCCTAGATAACAGGTAGCTATCCTTAATACGTGTTTTGCCCTTCTGGGTTAAGTACCCTCATCATGTCTGAGGAGGTAAGTCTTTACATTTTTATATACATATTTATTGTATAATCACATACACTTTTCAAAACTATTATATAAAACACTGCATCTACTGGAGTTGAGTAATATGCTGTAAATCGCTTCAGTGCCAATGTAAACAGAAAGGCACTAAGAGCCAGTAAGTGCATGGCTGATCACCTGGATACCTGCAGCTGTTGGTCAACCAATTTTCACCTGACATTTAACTCTGCTTAGCGTGTCCCATCACCTCTCCTCTGTAACACCTCCTTTATTCTGATCTTCTGTTCAGGACTGCATCTTCTACCACCTCCCTAACGTATCTTCATGCAACACCTACATTTGCCTTAACAGGAAAACCTGAATGCACTTTTCATCTGGAATCTTCTCCGTTCCACCCTTCTGTCCCTACAGCAATATATTTGCCTTTGTGACTCAAACTTGCAAATTCTTACAATTGATAGTCAGCCAAATCATCTTATCTGTTCTTCTTTTTGGACCATAATTCGTTTTTGGCAACAACTACATACAAGACCTGAGCATATTTAAAAGCAGAACAATAAGGATTCTTCTGAGACTGACCACTTCTCTCTTGCCTCAGCCTCAGGTTCCCGCTTCTGGCTGGGACACTAGTACTTCAAACTGTGCGGCCATCCACAACTCTTCTCTCCCATTATCCGGCATATTGTTTTTGAAAGCTCTTCTCATTTTGCTCTTGCATCCCTTTGTTCTCTTCATTCTCCTCTTCCATCTCTACGCAAATGGACATCCTTCACCTTCCATGATGGGCACTCCTCCTTTACTTCACTGCCCTCCTTTCACGTTTGGTTCTCATTGTTACACTGCATTCCCTCTACCTCTAGTTTTTGAATTTATGCTGATAAATATCTGGGTGCATGCAGTATTTCTCATTTTGTCCTTTTATTTTACCGCTGTTCTGTTTAGATTTTTTTAAGCCCCTCAGTGATGATTCATCTTCAGTAGTCCAGACATTAAACACAAGTTATATTACAGAATACACACGCTTACTTCACTTAGTCTCAGCAGGAGTTAAAGCTGAGCAAGCAACTAAGCAGACCAAAAGTGCCAAGACTGCTTTAGCGCGGTGCATTTCAGCCAAATGGCGACTTCCATTTTTTCAGATTTTACCGAGGAATATGCAACAATCCAACAACTGGAGTTTCAGTTTGCTTACCATGTTTCTGCATCATACAACTTAACAGGTGTGGAAAATTGTATTAAAGGAGAGCAATATGAAGAAAATTTTAAATGCCTCATACATTGAGTTTCTAAAACTAATACTGAAATAATTTGTAATTACGAATGTTGCTGAATCAGCACCTGAGTTCCATGAAGACTGCCTGAAAGCTTTTCTTTATATCCCTTTGTGCTAATAATTGTGAAAGCTATGTGATGTATTCACAGAAATCACAATTTGGTTTCCTCATTCAGTCAGAAATGTCTGAATTAAAAGGAGTATATGCGGCACAAATGAGCTGACGTGTAGTTAATGGGAATGACAGCATCATCCCACGCAGAGGATGCTTCAGACTTGGTGAGCAGCTTAGTAACTGGCTGCTTTTAAAATGGAACTTGGTAAACTTAATAAAAATTATGTAATATAGCCCTTTGATGGCGAAGGACTATATTAAGTATAAAGGTTTTATTTTCCAGTCCTGCGTTTCAACGAGTCTAACTGAAGAGAATCAGTCAGCAAAACACTAAATCCTTGAATACTCGCTCCCACATATTTTCACACTCTGTTTATAACACCAACAGTGAAAAGGAAAGTTATATAACCGCTCCTGAATGAACAGCTCTAAATCTGCATTTGGAAACTATGTTTTTCATTTCTTAACTCACTTCCTGCAAAAATTTGCAGTGAATTTGCAGGAAACAACAGTATTTGAAATAAAAAATTCTTAGGATTTGAAAGAAAGTTCAGAAAAATACAGCATATGTAAGATGGCTGCAATTTCAGGTGTGAACTCATCAGTCTAACAAGCACTAAAGCACCCGCTTGCCCTCCGATACTTCACTGGACAAGAGATGGGCTTACGTACATACTTGAATGCCTTGCTAAACTCCAGTCCTACGGACCCCATCTTAAAAAGGAATAGTTCAACCCATCAAATCTGCACTAAGAACATCATAAATTCTGAACAGGTGTGTTTGATGACTAAAATTTTGAAGGCATCCTAGCTTCTGTTTTCATGCTAGCTCTTATAGTGGAACATGAAGTAATGAATCCCAGATTTTCAAGATCCAAATCTTGGAATATCTTTCCCTTTTTACTGTTAACTGCTGCTTATGGTTAATTCTCAAGCTCCTGAGCATACCTGTACAATATTTGAAAGTGAGCTGGCATTCTGGATCTTCATCACTGTACACAACCTAGTTCTGTGGCAACAGTTACAGGAAGCATAGCTAATACTAAATATTATTCTGATTTAGTTTAGTACGTGCAGGTAATTTAGCTTAGATCTTGCAATGCAAAGAAATATTTTCCACTCCCTCCAGACACCAACCCTCATCTCAAGAGCTTGATTCAAACCAAGAAAAATAAAAATACACTGAGGCTCAGATTAATGTTTTTGTCACTAGACTTGGACATGTCTTTTTCTTTGTTGTTTTTTTTTTCTTTTTCTCTGTTTGCATGAGATATTTAAGAAACATATCTTCTCACAGAAAATGCCCAGCTGAAGGAAAAGAAGTTCTAATGTGTATTAACTCTTAGTACTTCTTCCAGAAAAGTATTTGAAAAATTTGTAATCTGAGGGGAAGGCGGTTCAGCTGATTTTTTTGATGGTTCTGAACTCTTAAGAGGAGAGGAGGGGAAAGAAGACTAAAGAAGAAAATCCAATTTCCCTTTGTCTGTTTTAGGGATCAGAACGATGCATGTTTGCACTACACTGCTGCTGAGTAATCACCCAACTGACACCAAATGCTGTGCCTTCCTGAATTTTGTACGGAAATAAAGATGAGGTGTGAATGTGAATTTGGCATGGGTAGGCTAAACAATTTCCATCACTGAAAGGGCTGTTCTTAGGCATTACTTCATTCTGGTGAAGGAAAGGTGGAAAAAGCTATGGTTATCATACTCATGTTTGTGGGTTTGTTGAAATCTAACATCCTGCTCAAACATATTGCTAATGTTCTACAATACTAAGAAAACTCACATTTTAAATGTCATACAGATATGTAAAATATTGTAGCATTTTATTGGATTGACTTCATCAGAGCTGAGAAAAATAGTTGGAATGACTGATCACACAGAAGCAAAAACTTGCTTTAAGTGAAGCTTCATTATACAAACTTTAAGACATAATAAGGTCTTATCACTTCCCAGGGATATGGGAAGCAGGATGACTATCTCACCATTACTTTCAGAGTCATTTAATCCAAAATTCAGCCAGAACCTCTGTAAGCATGGTGGCATATTGAACTCTGAGTGAAGCAGTCACCAATCCAAGAACCCAGATGACGATGTAAGGAGACTATTCATCTTCCCTCTGAATGTTGGTAAAACAATACTGCCTAACAGCAAAAAGAAGTGCTGCTTTCTATAAATCCAGATAACGCTGTCAGCCACAGCAATACATGAACCATGGTAGCAAATGATTTTTTTAACTTGAAATAAATCACGAGCTACTGACTGACACTACCTAATTTTAATATAAATACTTACTACATGTAAGACACTGGGACATGATGACTGCCTAGGATACCCACTTGCCTTGGATAGATATGAGTAAGTTACTGATTTTGAAGCTGCTGCAAAGAACAACTTTTGAACCCTAAGTTCTCCAGCTCTGAAATGTTTATTTTTAGAAAGCATATCAATGATCACCATCTTTTGCCTTGACATCATTTCTAGAACAAGATATTGCATTATTTGTGAGGGAGAAACATTTTTGTTTTTACAGGTGAAGACCAGTGTGGATGTTCAGTTCACTGATAGCTTATGGATGCTAGAATATTTGATATTTAATAGAAGGGGAAGAAGAGTAGAGTCAAAGGTAGAAACTCCACTGTGCTGAAAAGGTCAACATCTCCTGTAGTCACTGTTACTTTAAAACTAAACATTACACATGATTTATTCCACCAGAGATTAAGTGCTTCCTTTATGCAAATCCACTTGAAATCAGTGACATTTATCTTAATAAAGGCACATGGACTTCAACCCCTTTGAAGGAAACAACTGTAGAACTAGCATCAAGTCCAAAAAGAACAAAAATAATGGCTTGGCGACTATTGCTATGACTCAGAGGAAATTTATTAAGCACATCAAAGCCCCGGCTTTTCATAACAAAATGAAATGCTAAGAATACTTAAACACATGCCTACAGGAAAATGTCTTAAAAAAAACAGTAGGCTGTAGTACTATAGGACTGAAGATACTACTGCATTAATAAAAATATCCTAATGACTTAACCTCCGTATTTACTGAATAGTAGTTCATAAGTAAAATAGGTATCTATTTCTACATGACCCATAAAAAGGCTAAAACAGTAATAACAATCAACTCAAAAAAGAGATTATCTTCCTTCCATTAACTTCTTTTAAAAAAGTGCTTTATAACTAACCAACCATATTCAATTTTTTGCTGCTCTGCCAAAACACTAAGTCTTTGCTCATAGGAATAAAAATTTTCCTCCTCAAATACCATGTGCATGAACAGGTTTTAACCAAGTGAAGCTTTAGATTGCAGTAATCTTTGATACCAGGGTTCTGATGCCATAACCTCCACGCTACATGAAACTATGGTCCTATGTTGAAAGTCGATCACCTTGACATTATTTTTAGAACCACTTTCTTTTAAGTGAATTCACTAAGTTCTTAAAAGTTGTGGGGTTTTGTTTGTTTAAAAAACAAAAACAAAACAACTGTTAGTCTTGCGAGCATTCTACTGAAAGATAAGACTCATTATGGGTTCTTTCTCATAAAAAATACATCTCAGAGGGCTACTGTTGTAACAGTTGAAGTATCATCACAGTGATTTCAGTCAATACTGACTGGTAAACCCTTTGTTGAAGGTTAACAGATTGATTTGTCCTAACCTAGAATGTTTTCCCTGAGTTTGAATAGATCTCTTTTTCTTTCTTTCTTATTTTTTAAACAGCAATGCAAACCCACCGTCACTGACCAAACCATGAAAACACAGAAGTCTCTAATACTTGAAACACAGGATAAAGGCCCAAATCCTCCAAGTGTTTTGCCTCCTGAGTCCCACTGATTTCAGTACGACATTCATGCCTAAATTCAACAGTTGCCACGATTTCCACTCTTTCTACAGATAATCAATGAAGGTGCTTCCAGACAAGTAAGGCTGAGACTTTCTTTTTTTAATAATCTGGTGATATAACAAACAGGATTTCAAGAACAACAGTCACACATAAAGCTGAAAACAAACATTATCAGGTATTTCAACTTTTGCTTTTGACAAATTTCTGGGGGGGGTTGTGTGTAAACAAGCTCTCTTATTTCAATGTGTGCTTTCATTAGCTTCTGTGCTCTGTGCCATACATGATATTCAAAAGATAATCAAAGGAACTGTAAGTATATGGCAATCCCATATCAGACAAAGCCACCTACTACTACAAGCAGGAAGTCCCACGAGACAAGCTATCCTCTGTAATGGTTGATGGGTGCACAGAACCTGCCGAAAGGGACCAAAACATTTCCTACTATTAGGGCAACTAACACTTGGGTATTTGCACCTGTAGCATTAATTCCCAAACTGCTAGCCTTCCCTATCTACTGGGCTTCTTTGGAAACACTATAAAATTGGGTTATCTCTCTGTCGGCAAAAGGAGCAAGTTAAGTTTCTTTGCCTAATGAAAATAAAAAGATCCTGGACTACAGGGAGCATGAGAGAGAAACAGAACTGTAAGGAAAAGCAGTCAAAAGAAAAAGTGCACCCTAGTATGTAAAAGAATGCTTGACACATTTCAGTTTCTCACGGTGCCAGATTAATCACTGGTACAACTTCAGCATTAAAGATATGATCAAGCTTTTAAAAACTGCATGCAGCTTTCAGATATCACAGCTTTCAGGGATAACAAACCTAGTCAACAGGCCATTCTATATCATGAATTTTTATCCCTTGTTTCTGTAAAGAAAGACCCTAGGGAAGATATTCTAATATTCAAGAGAATGAAACCACTGGCACAGCGACTATCTAATATTAGCTGTCTGAAATGGCAAAACTGGGATATTTTAAGTGGTAATAATTGTACAGTATTTGACTGATATTACAAAACTCAACAAGAAAGTAATCAATATAATTGGGAAATCATTGGATTAGCCTGCTGATTTAGAGAGAATAACAATCTAAGAGCATATTTATAGCAACACAAGTTGTTCAAAATATCCATGCCATCACTGTAAGTCAGCACTGTTATTATTCTGATGAGAGATGGTATGCTTGAGGTGTTCTATTGCCAAGCCTTAATCACTGATATAAGCATGCCTTCTGCTCTTTTGCCAGAGCCCTGTGCTGTGATAGCCAACACCCATGACGCCCCAAAAGCCCAAGCCTCACCTAAACAACAACAACAAAATGCAATTCAAAGTCAAATGGAAGAATTTATATTTACTCTGCAAGAACATCCTGGACTAGATAGAGGGAACAGAAATTGAACTGTCAGCTTTTCTTGTTGAAAAGAAGTTCCAAGTATAAGACTCTCATATTGTTGCTGTTTTTTCTAGGATCTCCCGCATACCTGAAGAAGTTACTTAGTGGAAATACTTTGTTATGAACGTTATGCACCACTATTACTAAAAAACAAATTCAATGTGGTTTCCATGGTACTGCTGACCATTCTACTTCATCCATACACTTCTCCAGTAACTGTATCTACTATAGAGAAAAACCCTTCTCTTCTGAAACAAAGGTAAGGGAACAGGAGGAGAGAAATAACCCAGCCTCCAGTTGTGTTATTTAATTAAAACTGTCAGTTCTAATTAAATTGCTGGTGAAGCACTGGGGAGATTTTATAAAACAGAAATTCATTACCCATATACTGTATTTGCCTATAGCCATTTCAGCTAATTCCAAGAGCTCCCATCCAGTACACGTATCGAACAGCTCTGAGATGGAAAGGCTTTGTAGTTAAGTATAGAAAAAGGATCACAGCACTTCACTCTGCTTTGAAAACATCCATGAGAACTGACACAAAGTGTCGCTTACACACAAAAGCAAATCTCAGCAATTTCTGCTTCTTCCCAATGTGGCTCATCAATTTCCCAACCAAGTGTGCATTTTAGTGCCTTTCGCCACCCGTCACACAGCTGGATGTTTTCCAGTTTTGAAGGCAGAGAAACCTGTGGCAGTATTTTTTCAGCTGCCTATAGCCTCTGAGAGAGCAAGCCTGTGACAGGAACGTAGCTTATAAAATGATGTTTTTTTTTTTTTTATTGAAGAGTTTTTAACAGACTTATTTCTTCTAATACTCCTAATGAGCGCCATGGGGGAAGGAGGAGAACTGATAAAAGCAAACATAGAAAATCATTCATAGTGACAGAGGCTAAACACTATGATCTTGGCCCGATCTTAAAATATGCCCTGAAAGACACACATTTTTCCAAGTTCCCTTACTGACAATCATGTGATAACTGGGAGTGGAAAGATGCTTGTGTTACTGTCCTCTTATGTTTTACAAATTTTGTTTTTCATCCTTCCTCCTCCCCTTTTCACTCACATGCATCTTTTTATGTTTTATCATCATCACTAACACCTCTTGAGAGAGGGGTGAGAATAGTGAGTATTTCTGAAGAAATCAGGTACAAAAATGGATAGATACAATTTAATTTAAAATTTGTTTTTATTACTAGAGATTTTCTCATAAGCTTTTTACTAATATGAAATCATTTGCAATTTACTTTGCTGTCTTCTCACACAGTGGAAAGCACTCAGCAACCTTCCTTCTTACCTAGTTTAAGACACCTAGGATACAGTGCTTGCCTTCTGCTGAAGAAGACCCAAACATCCTCTGTGCAAGACTGCAGCTGCAGACAGGACACAACGGCAGCTAAACACAACTTCTGTCAGGGTAATGCAAGTCCTTGAGGCCCAGCCAGGGAAGTTTGGGCCAGAAATAAAGGTGACTTAATGCATCATTGCTAACTCACAAAACTCGCTACCTAAACCACCCCCCAAACAGAGAGACAACCAGGTGCCTCCCTATCTGCATAGTGACAGAACTAGAAGTCTACTGGAAAGAGTCCAGTGAAAGGGCCACCAAGATGATCAAGGAGCTGGAGCATCTCTCCTATGAGGAAAGGCTGAAAGAGCTGGGACTGTTCAGCCTGGAGAAGGGAAGGCTTAGGGGGGATCTTATCAATGTGAACAAGTATCTAAAGGGAGGGTGCAAAGAAGATGGAGCCCGGATCTTCTCAAGAGGCGGTGGGCACGAACTAAAACACAGGAGGTCCCCTCTGACCATCAGGAAACACTTCTTCACTGTGCAGGTGACTGAGCACTGGCGCAGGCTGCCCAGAGAGGTTGTGGAGTTTCCCTCCTCGGAGATCTTCAAAAGCCACCTGGACGTGGTCCTGGGCAGCCTGCTCTAGGTGGCCCTGCTTGAGCAGGCTGAGTGGAGATGACGACCTCCAGAGGTGCCTTCCAACCTCAACCATTCCATGACCTGAGTGCAATTCCACAAGCCTTCAGTGTGAAGAAAGCGTAGATGCTGGACAGCCCACCAGCTGCCTGTTGCAAACATTTGGCTTCAGTGTCTTCAAGCACAAATGTTTCAAACACGATCAGGATCTTCACTCCTTGACTCAACATTTTCCAGAGAGCATTCCAAAGTCGGGATTGATATTAAACCAAGCTCTTCAACAATTTCAAAAGATAACTACCGATTTAATGACGCCTCAGGAGCTAATAAGAGCATATGCATTCCTAAAGCCCTCTCACCTCCTGGTATGTCAAGATTCCAATTGTGCACCCTAGCAGAAATTTCCCATGCATCTTTTTGTGTTTAAGTCATTTTTATTTTATTAGTAACCCTCTGACTTATCTGCCATGAATTTACTGCTCTGAGATTTCCAAATCAACTGTAACCACTCCACACCTTTACACATCATACCATTTCCTGCTTGGTTAGGTAACTACAAGCAAAAGGAAACTATCTGTTAGCTAAACAGGACATCCATCAGGACAAGAGCCTCACTGACAAGGAGACTGGAATTAGGCTGACAGCAGAAACACTTGTAACCCTCCGAAGTACAGGGTGGACAGCTGCTGATTTCTGAGAACAATGTTGTACCTACTGAATATAACACACAACGTCTACCACAAATACGGCTGACCAGATTTTCCTCTGGATTCAGGCAACATAAATGGGAGACTGCAAATAAGTCGAAAACTTCCCTTTCAAAAAGGGAGGTCTCAGTTTCCATCCTTGGAATTTTCACTTAAATGAATGCATCAATAATGAGAAAGTATGATACCAAGGAAGCGTTAGTATGCTGTGCTCACCAGTCTTGCATGAATGCACTGTAACTTAGCTGTCTTTAGAGCACACTAGAGCTACACAATCGGGAAGTGCTAAATAGCTTCCTTGCACCACCCTTTCACTTCTGTACATAACAAGGAGCACGACAAACTCCCTTACACTACACAGCAGAATTGAGTGAGAGTGCCATGGAAAGTATTACTCTGAATTGCCTACTTTCGCATTCCTAAAGCCTGATTCATAAATCGTATTAATGCTGAAGTGTTTACAGGGTTATTATGTATCGTGTATGAATACAGTTGTCTCCAGTCTTCATCCATCCGTCTCTCACACTATTTTAAGTAAAACGTGCACAATGAAAGATAAAAACTAAGAATCCAGCCATGGCCTGGAGGTACGATAGAGAGCCAAAATCATGATTACCGCAGGAAATATTAGTAACACAGTTATCTCCTCCCCAACACCGTCCACTGGTGTCTGCACATTCCTGAATTTAATCCTGAACAAGGATGAACACTCTTTTTTTACACTGCAAATTTAGAGGAGCTCTTACTCAGAAGAACTAATAGGCACCTCAACAAAAATACAAAAGCAGATCCTCACGCCCTTCCTTGGCAGGACACCAGTCCCTTCAGTCATTATTCTGGGAGAACTCTCACTGATGGAACTGGTCTACAGCATGTAAATTATGAGTCATGCTACAAAAACTTGGCTCCCGTTGTTGTTTCACATCCAATTAAAATTCACTCAAACATCCCACAATCTGGCTTTTACCATAACAATATCAATATCTCTGCCTGCTGCCAAAAGACAGTTCAGCACCACAAACTGGCTCCAGAGGTAGCATGTACACATAATACTGAAAGAGACACTGAAAGCCACCTATTCTGTTGCCTCCCTCCTCAAGGGACCACTGGCAGCCAGACATCAAACCGTTTTTTCTTTTTGTAAAAATCAATCGAAGCAGCAGTAGCACAGTGTAAAAGAAACACATTCACTAAGTAAACTCTTTCCATATATTATAGGCTAGCCTAAAAGATTTATTGAACACAGCTTGCCTTTACTTCTTCCTCCCACAGGGTTTGTAAAAACCATTCTGTTACCTTTTATTTTTAATTGGATGTTCTGAACCAACGTTTAGTTCAGTTATCTTCACTGGTTTAATTTCTGCTTAACCCTCTTGACAATCTTCTCAGTTGTTACTTCCATTTCTAAAATGTAGTCCAATCAAAGATACTAATGAAGATTTGGTGACCTATACAACTATCAGGCATATAGGAATAAGACAACATTCTACCAAGCCCACAGGAGTCAACATGAAGATTTTTCTCTTGCAAAAAAATATTCCTCAGGTCTGTCTATTTATGCAACCTTGCAGATCATGCTGCAACCAAATCCGGTGTCACTGTCACATAAGATCGTCAGATGGCTGCTAAAATGAAGTTGAAGCCTCAAAGTACTTTGAGGCTTCATGTATATGCATACACTTTCTTCAGCAGGTGCTAACCCCTAAGAAAAAGTACTGAAAATACTTAGCAGTGTTGTCTTAAGTCTATGAAGAGAAAAATATCCAGACATCATCAGCAGAAATACATAAAAAGTAAAAACAACATTCTTATTGAGAATAAAAAAGAAACCAAAAAACTAAATGCTTTATCTACAACACAATCAAAGTATGGAAGAACTAAAAGGAAAAAATAAAATAATTGTAAATCCCAAATTAACAGAGGTTGCTTTTACAAGGCCATGTGCTAAGGCAGTCTAGCCTTAAAAAAAAAGAAAAGACCAGTGTTGTGCTATCTTTAATGTTCTGTGCTACCCAAGGATTAATTAATAATTAAAATTTCAATCCATGAACACTTCCTGTCTAATGTTTTTTGTTGTTGTTGTTGTGTTTTTTTTTTAAACAAAGGTATTTGATATATACCTAAACACAGAAAGCAATTTATAGAAACACAAGCTGGCAGTCACCCCTTCTGTCCCATGCCCTTGATCATGCCTCCAGTCTTTACACAGATGAGCAGTAGCTGAAGGCTCAGCAAGTTGGCTGAAGCCACTGACATTCAGTCATGCTTTGTTTCAAACAACTTTGAACCACACTAGGCTGAGAAGACAGGAAATCTGTCTGCTACATCTTTTCTGCTGAAATGTATTACTTGAGAGCAAGCTAAACCACTTAAAGACTTGGGGGGAAAAAGGCTTCTTCTCACACTGACATCCCTTAGCTCCTGTGGGTTGCAGATACATGAACAGTGTTGATGACCGTCACGTCTGGCATACAGGCTGATGGGGCACTGGTGGATATACTGCCAAAACTAGAGGCTGGCAAGAAGATACAAACCGAAGAGGAAAAGTGAATTTTCTGCTAGACTGTAAATGCTATTCTTTAGACCTTTGCAAATCCAGAGGCAGTAAATTGACTCTCTGATGCTAGCAAGTATCTCGTTCTGGAATAAAAATATTTCTCATCATCTGTGGTGTCCAAATAGCAGTACTAATTTAATTCTAAGGATTAGTCACTGGCACATTTCATTCAAGGTTTTGGACACAGTCATCCTCATTCCTGACCCCTGGCTGTTCCCAGTTAAGCTAGCCCCCAACACACAAGCCTGTTAAGATTCGCAAGCCTCAGGAAGCAGCTTGGCTAAACAAAGACCAAACTACTTAATACAGGCAAATCTTCTCCAGCTAAGGCAACAAATGCAAATTGTGTTTAGATCAAGAAAATACCTGATTCAGGTAACATGATGAGAGCAACAGGTAAAAGTTTTATCCACTAAAAGCATTGCAAAAGCACTAGATGTTTACACTCCTTGTAGAAGTTATGTAACACAAGTAATCTTATTTTTTGAAAAAACACTAACCAAGAGTTTGTCTTGATCTAGAAGAACAGTTTGTGTGGAGAACCACCTTACCATAGCTACTGACATACAACTTTCAGCAACAGGCAGAGCTGCATTATAGGAATACCCAATTGGTCTCAATCAAGGGAAGAAATACACTCACAGAGGCCAACTTCAGCTAGAAAGATCAATCTCAATGAACTCCTACTACCAAGATATGGAAAGAAGTCAGCATTTCAGAGCAGAAAGCTAGTTTTAGGTGCTCTGAACTGCTCTCTGTTGTAGATTTTTGCACTGAGGGGAACTCCCCAGTGTTAGTCCTTAGGAAATACATCTCTCAGTCACAGTATTACACAAGTCATTCTTCTTACAGTACCTGGTTAGAGAAACAAAGTCATATGGCTAGCAACCAGGATGGGTTGTGTTTTGCCATGTCACTTAAGCAAAACTTTTTACCAAGGCATCACTACTACCCAGGCTTCTCGTTTTCTGGATGCATGATTTGAGAATTTGATGTATAGAACCACTGAGAGCTAGAGGCTGCAACTGAAGCCAGTGGAATGTCTCCAATATATAAAACAGGATTTTTGAAAAACAAACAAACAAAAAAACAAATAAGTTTCACAGGTATCTCAGGTTGATCACTTAAGATACAGAAATCACTTAATTTTAAGTCCCTTAAGTCCCTCCTATGTGTTCCTTAGGAGGAGAATAACACTTCAGCATCTAACAGAGGAGAGTGAGCAAAGGAACTCAGTTATTGGTCTACGCAGCACTGCAGCATTGTATTAATACACAACTGGAAAACTGCAAAATGCATAACCGTTTTCTAAACAGGAATTTAAGAGTTTACAGTAGAAAAGGCATGAGACCTCAGCTGAACAACAACAGAAACTGAATCAAGTGAGCACAATTCATTTAGTGCACTAAATGAAGCCAGGGGCTTGTGATTAAAAAAAGGCACATCCTCATGTGCTTATTGCAAAACTGCACAATAACCCGAATCCAAAAGTGAAGTAAACTGCAGGTCTGCCATCAGGAGGGGGACGGCGTGGAGCATGTAATTTACGAACTGAAAGTCTGTAAAAAAAAAAAAAAACAAAAAAAAAGTTTAAAGGCTATGTAGTTTTGAAGTCCCCCAGAGAGATGGACTGTTCCATACAAAACTGCAGTTTCAACGGGTTAATTTAGCTGCGGATCAGACAGAGGCCGACCACGCCAGGAAACAAGCTGCCTGCAGAGCTGCTGAGGTCTCCTACAGACACTACATTAAGGTTAAAAGAAGAGTAACACCAGTAGCAACCAACCACTCATCCAGCCCACCAAGTTTCCAATCACACTATGACCATTTCAACTCAGCTTCAAGAGAAACTATGCTAGCATGCAAAATATTTAGGTGTTATCACTAATGGAAGTTACTTACTAACGGTAAGGCTTCATCTTTGCTAGGGTCATGTAAGAGAAGTACTTTTGCCAGGCCTTCAGAGATGCTGTTCCAGTTTCTATCACTGTCCATCAATCATTACAGGCCAAGAAAACCACAGTCCATATAGAATAAGAAGAGCACAAAATCTAGTGAAAAGGTCACTGCAGTTTCACAGCAAATCAGATTTAAGTACACAGATGTCAAGTTTCAGTTCTGGTTTCAGTGCAAAACAGTAGGGTCCTCATATGTCTACCACGAAGTATTTTGTTGTACAATCTATTTGCAACCCAACTGACTTGCTTTCTGTCTGTGTGAACACTCAGATGCTCTAAATGAGGAAGAGGCCACAATCAACATAATTCATTTATAATTTCTTTACAAAATAAAGCACAGGAAAACATCTCTCTCTAAAGGAACAAGATGTTTCTTATTTGGATCTCAGTTTCTCAAGATGAACTGTGAAAATATTACCATAAAATCAGCAAACAGCAAGCTAGACAGACAGCAAAACTCTTATGTGAAGTGACAGGTTTCAGATGCAGGATTTGAATTTTCCTCTTAATCCTCAACATGGAACAGGTTTATAAAAAGCAAAGCACAATTCTGTATCCCATTCCTAGGGCCACCCTTTCCCAGGTACAGGCTTTGGGCATACATCCACTTTAGTGCATTTAGAAATCTCTGTTCTACATTTGTAAACAATCCTACACAAAGGTTAAAAAAAATAATAAAACCACTGCTTCATGAGAAATACTATACAGTCACAGAGACAAAACAAATTCAGATCTGCCTCAAGAGACACAGTGCTTTAAGATTCACTAGAAAAGCTACATAAAGACAACAGCAGCACTTGCTTCATGTTAGTTAACAGGCTTTTTCAAATTACAGTAACAAAGGTGTATACTTTAAGTAAATATACTCTTCTGGACACTGATTTTTTAAATCTATTTTCTATATAGTCACTGAAAATATTGGTGATAGAAAGCAAAATAACAGATATGAAATTAAGCAGTTCAAATCTCATGTTTACTTTTGAAAAAACTGCATAACAAGATAACTGTGTTCCATTTGCAAAATATACTAGCTCCTTATTCTTCCTCTACTAATTTTATGAGAGGAGCCATTTCCTTTATTATTTGAAAAAAATAAAGGAATCAATCCTCTACTGGTCACTCTTATTACCCCATTTTAATGACGGGGAAAAACAAGACAGATTGAATTTTTTATCTACAGTCTTCCAGTACGTAGAAGACGTGGATGCAAAGAGAACTATACTTCAACAGCCTAGTAGCACTACAGAATGCTTAATCAAAATTATATATATATAATTATAAAATTATAAA
>VXAA01001529.1:1058758-1081056 GCA_013399115.1 Anseranas semipalmata | reverse complement strand
AAAAAAAAAACAAAAAAACCATAACTGCCACAAATCAATTTTAAACCATTGTATTGAAAAAAAAAAATCAGTAGAGCTAACCTTCAGTAACTGCTTTAATCCAAACTTTATCACCTAAGAAATTACCATTGTAGAGTAATACAGTAACTCAAACTGTGATGTTTATTTTCATTTAAAAAGCAATAAGACCTATATTCAGTTATAACAAGACATACTTTTTAGTCATTTGTTTTGGTAAAATAAGGTAATCCAGCAAAAATAAAAAAAGCCGTAAGTCCTAGCCAACAAGAATTTACAGTCAGATTTTTACATATGTAATAACCAAGCAAAAAAATCACTTTACTCCAGCAGAAGATGAAAGTGAACTATTAAACAGGGAGGGGAAAAAGGCAAGCCAACAAGCAGGAGCTGAAAAGATAAATAACTACAACATAAAATTAATTTCTCTGTTAACAAAAGCATGATAGAGCAAAAAGTTGTGCAATGTTGGCAGTGGACCACTCTGCAGACAAGGTCCATGGAAAGTAATATGTGGAAACACGCTATTTTGACCTGAACTAGGAGGCCAGAAAGTGCTCAACATACTGAAATTTTCCAGACAAAAGTTACGGAGTCATAAAAAGGTCTCATTTCTCAGCGCGTAAAAGACACGGTTCTTCTGTGAGAACAATTCAGTTCTTTGCCTCTTGCAGCCACTTTTTGACTGACTCCCATCAATATTACTCCTTAGAAGAATATGCAGAAAGTTCTGCTTGACTTCTAACAGTAACATACCAGTTATGGAGACCAAACACTAATATTTAATTGCTACATATAGTAACTACTAGCAGTGTCAGAACCTTCCTCTGAGAAGCCTTCAAATCCATACAGGGGAAAAAAACAAAACAAAACACTGCTGACTTTTTAATTATCTGAAGATACTTTCAGGCTATTTGATAAATTAATCGTTACAACTGCTAACATGAACTAAAGGGATGAATCCTTCCCAATAACATAAGGAGTGGGAAACTAGGATAGACAGTATATCTATAAGTATTAAATTGCTGCTTATCAGTTAAACTAAATGAATCAGAGTGTTTCGCAGCATTTCAGAAAAATACTTAATCTGGTTAAAACCTTTCTGAAAAATGAAAGTATTGATGTACATTTGTATGCCACTACAGAGATTATCTAAGCGATCTACAAAATTATAGTGAATAACAAACTTAAGAGCTTCAGCACTGCACAAACATAACTACACTAGTTAAGTAGAACTCAGTTAGCAAAGCATTAATTAGGAAAACACCGATTCTGTCAAAGCTCATGGTTTGGAAGTTACACGGATTTTGCTGTCAGGCAGCCAACCATTTCTTGGTTAATTGAAAGATTAGAACTAACATTTAAATCCAGGTCTCCCCACTGGCACGTTTTTCTTTCTTTTTTTTTTTTTTTTATTACAGCAACAGAAGCATTTGTAACACTGGTGAAATATCAGAGGACTTCAAAACCAGTCATCTATGCATTGTTTGGATTAAAATCCAGTAGTTTGTACATGTTTAAATGATCAAGTCTGGTGATACAAAGTACATTCTTTGATAATTAGTTTGTCCAGAACTTACAGTTTTAGAAAGGACTTGGATGAATGCCATAAACAGTCCTACTATTCTGTTGCCTTATAGACTTAACAGAAAGTAAATAAGTAAATACGGATACAAGTTTATGCATATACTGTCTTAAATATGTTTTGTCAATATTTGATTCTCTAGGCTCATTTACTCCATCTGAACAGCAGAGTTAAAATTCTTACCCCTTCCAAAGTCACAAAATTATTTTTGTCAACTATTTTATGACACAGTAAACATCAGAATTTTTTAGGGCTATCATTTCAGAGGTTCATAATTTTACTTCACCAAGCCAACAGTTCTGGAAGAGAAAACAGCAACTGGGCACTGATGAGCTGCCTGCATGCCAGAACATGCCTGAAACCCATTCCAACGTAGAACTGGGTGCAAGTTGCTGGCTGGTGCCCAGAGACCATCGAGCTGAAGTATAGTAACTGTATTACTTGGCTGTTCTGCAGTTCATAGGTAATGCAAGGCATCAACGAGGATATACAAATTTCAATGTTTGTGAAAGGTTTCAGCCACACAGGCTCTCTGCTTCCTTCTGCAGTTAGTCTCTCTTTTTCTTTTTAAAGGATACGTCCAGGTGTCCCAATTAATTTGGATATCTCCATCCAAAGTTGTCTGTAACCCACTAATCCCATTGCATTGGCCAATATTTGCCTTATTTACAAAATTAATACTTCTAATTCATCAAGCCAAATGATCTTCGATTTGATTATGCAATACTCTGAAGCATGTATGTAACCAGACATTATTAAACCACTAATTTTCTTCATCATTCCCATCCTATTAGAAGATTTTCAAAAGCTGAGCAGTTCGGGCACCTTTGGCATTGCACCAGCGTTTCAACTTCTGATCTGTTTATTTGCTGTATATACACAGGAGCCAACCACAAAGAAACACAAGTTCACCTTTGGTCCTTATGTAAATTAAACAGCTATACAAAAAACAAATTCACACAAATGCAGCATCATCAAATGAAACAAATGAGTACTTACATTTCAATGTAATTATCCAAGTAGTTTATCTGGACAGCATTTTATTCATGTCCCCACTTGACATGCTCATGGCTATTTTAAATACAAACAAGCTTAGAGAAAACACATGGCAGTTATTGTTTGCTTTGACGTTGTTAAGCAACTGGAAGTTTATCAGGTTTCTACTGCCAATTAATTGCCCATCCTAACTTAGCAGAAAGCAAGATCAATGGGTCAAATCTTCAAATAGCTTTATGCTCTGCACGTAAGGCTTTGCTTGCTACTACCAAAGAGGGCTCTAAAAACTCTCTTTGTGCATACCTTTATTGAGATTTCCTGCTGCACTTCTATTTGTTTTTGTTTTGTTTTGTTTTTCCTACGGGAGAAGAATCATGGTCCACCGGGACAATCTAAGCTCTTCTGGTATAGGAATCCATATGGTGACATATCCAAATGGTCATAGCAACAACCTATCTGAATTCACTACGTCATGCTGTACAAAAGCTGGAGCGGAATACACATAAGGGATCACTTCACTCGATACAACCACAGCTGGGACAGCTTTATGTTAGTGTGTAAGTGCCACTAATAAGTGATGGCTTTATTAACTTCATTTTTACTCTGTTAAACTATGGATGGAAAGATGGAAAAAGAACCATTGGTATATATAACATATTAGAATAGCTCTGGAAAGCAAAGCAGGGACTTTTTTTTTTTTTTTTAATAGAAACACATTGTACCAAGTAACCAGTAAACATGCCAATCTATAGAGCCAGTCATCACATTGTCTCACGATTTTCATAAAAGGCCACACTAAATTAGAGCAACACTTTAAAAACACATTAAGACAACATTATTTTGAATCAGGTATCCCACTAGAGAAAAAAACCACAACTAAGCTCCACAAAATTAACCAAATTGAGCTTCTGCACTTAACAGGAAAAAAAAATTCCAACTTGCAGAGCTATACAGGAAATACAGTCTCATCCTGAATACTTCTGATTTCTCCAGATCCTATGTAGCAATTTAGGTAAACTAACATCCTCCACCCGCTTCTAATTTCCAAGCTGTATTTCTGAAGCACTGCAATGCTACACACGATACAGCTATCCCTCCACTGCTTAGCTAAGCTACCCAATGTCATGAAACATCCCCAAAGCACTACCAAATCCACTGTCCAGAAGGATGCGGATGCTACAAATCAGGTGCAGCACATGAGCAACGTAAAGTCATTGCTCCTCATTAAACTGGTGTAAAACTAATACAAGTTCTCCCTCATCCTTAAGTATCTGTTCAGAGTGTAATAATGTGAGATAACGTCAACCATCTTTCACAGCAGATTCTAAATTCAGCCTTTCAATTCTAAATTTCTTCAATAAACACGTGAAATTGCACTGAAACATGCTTACCTTGTTCAAGTTCATATCTTCCATCCTCCTTATCACCACTTTCATTTTCTTCAGTATTAAACTCCCTCAAGAACTTCAATTTCCAATTTCACCTCAGCAAAAATAATTCCAGGCTACAGTCTGACAGTTTGCTTAATGTGCTGGATACTGTACAGATAGCACTTCTATTTAAAGATACATTTTTAATTGCCCACTCATATCTCAATTTAACTTATCTGCAGTTAACGGCCATGTGTCCGTATTTCTGCTTATAGATCAAATTAGACAGTTCAAAAGGTCTAATGGGAAGCAGAAGATATTCAAGACTGAATAAAATAGTTTATTCATCAGTAACAATGAGATTTTACTCCTTTATTTCTTTTCTAATGATTCTAAAAGTACAGTGAATTTAACAGATTAAAATCTAAAGTATAATATGTATTCTGATAGCAATTAAACATTGCACACCAACGCATTTTTAAAACTTTCCATCTAGTATCAAATTATTTGTGAACTAGGGCTTCAGCACATCAGAGAACTATCAAATGGATGTTCACAATATGCCCACATTTAGTTTCCAGTGGGCTGGGCCACTCTAATTTGGGTCTCAGCAGGCACAAATCCCTCTAACAATTCTTTGGTACAAATGGTCTGTTAGCTACACTGATTTGGGGGAATGAAACTCCATAGGTTTTCAGAAACCATTCTGATACCCCATTGAAGTAGAAGCTGTCTTCCTCTCCCAGTCTGGGAGACTGGGGGAGAGAGCACGTAAACTGCAGAAAGGAAGAAGGGTATCTTACTGTCATCTTCTATTAAATGATCATCAGAAAAGTTTTCATTGGGAAAGCTTAAAAGGAAGTTGAAGTCAATAGCTACAGAAAAACCTAAACATCATGCAGCAAAAGAAAAGCCTGTAAGGACCACTAAACAGTGGATAAGCCCAAAGGGGAAAGAAAATAGTGAAGATCCAAAGGGAAGAAGAAAAAAAAAAACAGTAGAGAAGAACCATCAAAAGCAAGTATTTCAAACCTGGACTGCATGAAGACAACTCAAGTATTAACAGGACTGCGATGTCACACAAGGATTTAGACCAAATTAAAAAATGGAGGTCTGTAACCTCAAAAAATAAATAAAAATAAAAATTACCTTACAGCAGGAGCCAAGAAAAGGATCTTAAAGAGCAAGTTAACCATTGATCAGAACAGCCTATCTAACACATATTCACTCAATATTAAAATTCTTTGAGGACTGGAGATTAGCACATCAGTAAACAGCCAGTAAAGTGAGCATGTTCAGAGTATTTTATTAAGTCTAGAAGACTTGTTAAGGTAGCTTTCTTGAAAAATCACATTATGATCATATCCAAAAAGATAAAGCACCCCTAAATAAAAAAAAAAAAAATTATTGGTTATGAACTATCATGAATATCTTGATAATTTTGCCTGCATTTGTTAAACTTTTGTGGAGATGGGGCGGTTTTTTTGTTTTTTGTTTTTTTTTAAACTCTGTTATTGGCAGATCACATTATCTTGCCATTCAACCCGAACAACTGCTAGTAGTGAATGTGTGTGGTAGCAATAGAATAAAAAAAAAGCCTAAAAACTGTAAAGGTGTAAATTTGATTAATTCAAAAATCAAGAAAAAAGGCCTCTGATAGATAAGGAAAAAAACTAAAAAGCTAAATCAGTCATCCAGCTACAGTGAATATATTGGCAATTCTCAAATCACTGGGTAACAGAATCACACAGAATCAGTATTTATACTGCAAATTCAGAAATATTTACTTTCCTTTCAATATCAATACTGAAAAATATGTTGCTCCTCTCCTCCATTTAAATTTGTTTTATATTTGGCTGGTGCTTCATTACAATCTATAAGCAGAACCTGTCCAAAGGGTAGGAAAGAAAAGGCAATTGCTTAACTCTGAGTAAAGAACAGACTAAACAGAAATATTATTCAGTTCCTTCAGTCTAAATAAAATTTCTTCTTTAATACCCAGAAGAAATATGAACATAAAAACAACCCATGATATTAATCCAAAAATACAGCAGCTTCTCCTACAAGTTTAAAAGAAGTCAATAATTCATTCTGCCTGAACAGAGAAGAATATTCCTCTACAGAAACAGATACGGTTCCTTCATGATACATGAGAACTGCAGTGTTTCCCATTTACTTGCCTCCAGGTTAGCAACACTTCTGTTCAGAATTTGGGCCAAAGATATCAAAAAGTCTCTTGAGGAAGTTTCTCACTTGCCCATTTTCTCTAGAGGAACTGTTATTTTCAGTTTTGTCGTCCATCACTCCCCCCACCCCCAAAGCAGAACCCCCCTCTTCCCCTTCCTCATCAGAACTCACTCAGAATGTTTCACTGCACTTCTGAAATTTTTGAAACTTTGTCTCATTTCTTTCTCATGAATTCTTCAGAAAAAGATTCTACATCCCCTAATTCTATTTCACCTAATTACCCCCAAATAAGCTTTTCTGTCTTGTCCATATTGAAATTTGGTAAGAAGGTACTGCACAGAACCATTTTTTCCAAACTTGCTAATCATTCTTTGAAATTATTCCATTGCCCAGTGATACTCTGTCATTCTAAGATAAGTAACTGAGACCAAGACCACTTCTGTAACAGCTGCATAAAGGAACCGCATACTGTAAAGTCTAAAAACTTAGAAAATAATTTACTAGGTAGCATCACTGGAGCCTTTCATACACTACTGGTTTTAAAAATGAGTTAATCAGCAATGATGCTTTTGCTTTTGGCAAAAAGACAATATATTTCCTAGCTTTGCCAGAAATGTACGCTGAGCTATGATACATTTCTTTAAAATAACCTAATGTTAATAGCTCTTCTTAAAAGACATTGCTAAGCTGTTTATGCACAGAAATAATAGCTGCAGAACCTCCTCAGAAGATTTGTATATCTATGCAATAACTAATGATAGCTTACAGGCACACTTAACCATGGAGGCAACAGTAGCCTGAATATTTAACGTGAAAATGACCTTAAGCTACATGAGAGACACTTCTCAATGAAAACTGAAGCGATAATTTCTGCTTTTCAGTTAAGTTGCCTTTTCAGGGATTATTGTTCTTTTATGTGTGGGGGGGTTTTTTTTGTGCTGTCGATCCAGAAAGCACCATTTCATTTGAATGCAAACAGTCATCTTTCCAAAGAGATTCTTTGTGAAGAGATGGTATATGTAAACATACACAAGGTAACTGTAACAGAGAAACATCCTTTCCACGTTACAGTCTGCCACCTAGAATGAATGTGTGCTTGTGGGTAATTCTGGGCCACACAAGGACATTTTCCATCCCTTGCAGGTCAAGTCCACAGTGTCATGGGAAGGCATCATAAGGAAAGTGAAACAGCTGACATACTTTCACGGCGTTCCAACACTGTAAGTTTAAAAAAGAAAAGAAAAGAAAAGAAAAGAAAACAAAACAAATATTCTTGTTCCATCCTCCCCCCCTCTAATCGCTCTTCCCTCCTGATGCATCACCTTTATGTTCACAAGCCGCTTCTGTGGCTTCTTCTGCTTCGGCAGAATGCAGAAATGTAGAAAACACCTAGCAGGGCCGCTGCCCACAAACAAATGTCCCGTTAAGTCTGTTAAGAAAATCTTGCAGAGTGTAAAAAGACACCCCAAATCTGAATTTCTTTAGCAGCAAAATAAGCCTGTAAAAGCCTGCCTGAATATCCATTCCAGCCCTCTAAGAAGGCATATGTTGTTAATGCTGTACCTATAAATATCTTGAGGGAATAGCTGTGAAGGAAGAGGCCTGTGCAGAGCAAGTAAGGAGCTTATCGGACAGAGATAATCCCTTTCAGGAACATGCAAAGACACTGAGAAAGGTGAACACGCATTACAAGATCCGGAGTTCATGGAGAACATGTGGCACCACTGTATCTCTAGATCTGAAAACGCGGAAACATGGCAAGCATCCGATTTCAGACTTTCATTAAGATGAGCTCAATTTGGTAGTCTCCTCTACATGAGGCCTTCTTCACTAACAGTAACTGCATCGCTCACAGATCTCACTGCAAACAAGAATACATCATCCCTGCCAGGAGCATGGCTCATTTCTCTCACAAGTATTTTACAGCAGTTGAGTTGCAAAAAATCTGTCAGGAACAATGTTGCTTACAGTATATCGTAGGTTTTTTTTATAATCATATGGTCAATCATTTTAAATATGCTGTGCCAAATGTGAACAAAACGAGGATAAAAAGCAAAACAGCTTTTCATCACTATTACCCCCCCACACCCCATTAAAAATATTTATTATTTTCAACAGGAATTACTTTAAGTTTTTGATGTAATTTGAGACATTCCAACCTTTGGGTCTTAAAATGCTGAATATTGCTCTAGGCTAGTTTTACAAAAATGATTCCACTTACAGAATGTTTCACTGTCGCATGTGAAGACAAGAGCAAGAAGTAACATGGGTTAATGTCATATTATATGGACACCAGAATTAGTTCACTTCTTAAAATAAAAAACATCTTTAATCACTTGGTTTTAAAACATCTTACACTAAAATGTAAGCTGACATTTTCCTTCCACATGTCATTAAAACTCAAGAGATGCTACACCAAAGCAAGACATTCTGCACTATACCTCAGCCCTTTAAAATTTTTGATGGATTTTATATAATAGTTTATACGGGAAGCTTGTAGGGATTGTCATGTTTGTGCCATATCAGCAGCAAGAGAAAATACTACTGGTCCTATTGCTGTAGAAAACCCTCGGCATGATTACACTTGAAGCTGCAGAAATATTTACAGCTGAAGACAAACAGCAGCAATAGGCAGAGTACAAGAAGGATGCCAAACACGTTTCTTGCTCGTTATTCTGTTAAACAACACGCAACTGTTAAGAAAAATCTTAGTCTGCTTTACAAGCATTGCCTGCGAAGAATTTCCCCTTCTATCTCCCAAAAGGAGAAGAAAGACAGACCCTTAAAAGTTTAACAAGAACACGATTAAAGCAAACCAATATTCAGTTTACAGCTTGCACAAATAGTTCACACAACAGCATGCTGAGAGGACAACTAAACCGCGTTAAGATCCACAGATAGAAATTTCACTTCTCTTCCTCCCTTCTTCACAACAGCAAACCTCCACACTGCTTTTCACGAGAACCACATTCTAATAAGATTTGCAGTATAATTATAAAAAAAGAGAGATGCTCAGTTTTATCATTTATAAATCGCATGCTTTCTTTGCCCCTTGATTTCTAGAGTAAACAGAATATCAAATCAAGTCTAAATTACCTTGGTAATTGTTCCACTTTTTTTTTTTTATATATATATATGAACCAGTTTCTAAATACATAAACATAGTCTGCAAAAGAACCTTCTCCCTCTTTAGTACAGCTAAAAGTACATTGCTGTCCATTTCCAAGTTTAAATAAGATCTAAGTGAAACCTTCATTGCAATTACTAAATCATGGAAGCACATTACAGAGTTTCAAGAGTTATTTTAAATGGATCAAGTTGGTTTTGTTGGTTATCTGACAAGGCTACTTGTAGAACTGTTCTCATAGCCCACATTATACATGCAAGACAAACTGTACTTAGCACTAGGTATAAAGGAGAACAACAAGGGAGTTTTGAATAGACCTTCTGAAAGCTCTTTCCATTGTCCACTTACTAGAATCACTGAAGCTCTACTAATCAGAACAACTAACGCTATTTTTATCTGGCTCAACATTGCCTGGATGAGTGGCAGCAATGCTATACATACATAAAATGTTTGTGACATAGTCTGCAATTTGCCTATCGGCTCCTATGTTAATGGGAATAAAACACTAACAGACTACTTCTAGTGGTCACTGCTAGCGCAATGACATTCGTAATTTGAAAAAAAGGGCAGCACAAGCAATTGTTAGATGCACATTTTCAGACAGGGATGGAAATAGCTATTTTACAGATTGTCGCCTGCCAACATCACAGTACAGATTTCATCCACAAGCCTGTACCAACTTAAACTCTCCCTGAATTCAGCCTAGGCTGGCGAAGGGATCACCCTTAAAATCCTCTGCTTGTTTTGACTCAGGATGCAATGTTACAAACACACCAACAGAATCACTGGCATCATCTGAATCATTTGCCCATCTTATAAAAGACAGAAATAACAATTCTTAAATCAGGCGCCTGTACTTTGAATTTTTATAGTCTTCCCAGGACCATTTCTCTGGTCCCTGATTTAGCTCCTGATGTTTAAGGTTGGTCATCAGAGAAGCACACAAGACTGAAAAATATAACATGCTATTTCCTAAAAGAAGCATCAGAAATCAAAAGTTAAAGGAAATACTTGATCTTTCATTGTAATTTCTTTGGCAGAGGGTACAAGACAGCCATCTGCCATTTTAATACCATTGCTTCCCCATCTGTCCTTGGCACTGTGCTGCTGCATAAATTGAACAGCTTAACAAGTTATTCTTTAAAGTTAATTCTACTGAGAAAATGAATTAGAAAAATGGAACTCAGAGGAGGAATATGTATCATTAAGATTTCATCAAGCAGCCCACCACAAGAGCACAATATCAATGCAGTAGTAAGCGTTGGCCACGACAGTGGCGATCAACACAGCAAAAAGCTGCCATCACAGTGAACAACTACGCTGCCCTACCCTTTGGCTCTGACAGACATGGGGGATTGTGCTGAAACTTGTATCACAACGATCAGATAAAGGCGTGCTCATCATGGATTCCTCTCACAACTCCACCTCACTGTTCTCCCACAAGTTCACAGGCTTTTGCCACAGATCATTATTAGGACATTAAAAGAAATTCTTACTTTTTAAGCTGTTGCACACCAGCTTTCTAACTAAGATTTGTTTTTTAGTTAAACCTCCAAATACTCTCAAAGGGTTGTAGACTCTTCAATAATTCTTGTTTGCTTTTCTTTTTTAGCTAAAACTAAATAAAGTGACAAAGGTTGATGTTTCAATCACACATGGCACTTCAGAGCCTAGTAAAATGCTATATGCAGGCAACAAATCTGTAACTAATTATTTAGGTCTTTGCACAGTTAACTACAGAGCTAATTTTTTTTTCACCTTTAAAAATTGCTTTTCCCCTTTTATCATCAACCTTCTCAAATTTACAAGTCAATTAAAGGAAGAACATTACAAGTATTCAAACCAACTCTGAGAACTCGATGACAGGTTTGACAACATCGCTCACTCCTGCGCAGCCCTTCATTTTTATATTAGGCAAGAAAGCTTAGTCATTAAGGAAAACTTCAAGTGCATTTGTAATGCTCAGCACTCAGCAATCCACCTCAGAATATCACTTTATTTAATATGAAGTAGTGACAAACCATCTTATTCAGCTGTTTCACAGGAAGTCTCATGAAAATCTGAAAAGTCTCCTCATTCTAATAAGGTAAAGGTATTACTGTAAATATACAATTGAAAGTTATATATACTACAAAGTCTTATTCTGCTTTATAATTTGATGAGAGATCTTTCAAGATAAGCCTTTAATAGTTTACTACAGAATACAAGTAGCAGATATTTTTCCCCTCAATGCAGTTTCTTTAGCTCATGTGCTAGAATGACTGGATAACGGGATGCTAGAATAATATTTTCTCTTCTTGGAAAAGGAAAATTGCCAACAAAGAACCAGGTTAGATGAACATCACACTTTCCAGATAAAATAGCTTTTTTTTTTCTTCCCACTACAGATTTTCAATCCTTTAAAACAACCATGAAATTTTTCTCTTGGTGATTATTACCCGTGCCAATGCTCCCTGTTAACAAGACCTCTTCTCTATCTGAACCGTAGCCTGTGCTCACACGCTGTAAGACAGAATAGCTCCCAGTACACCAACAGATCCCAGCTGGCCACACATACTGTTTTAATGTGATTAGAGAGAGGTTAAAACAAATTCAGAGAGCTGAACTAAAATTAAAGCAGTATGGATTTCTGTTAGGAATGGGTAAATGTTACCATGAAAGAAAGCTGACCTTCAGAAAACACTGCTACATGCTAAGGCTAAGTGTGCAGCATTAGCACAGACTTGAGTTCAAGGGATGAGTGTAAAATAAAAACACAGCAAATCTGAATTCAGAAACACATTTGTAGTTCTACAACTACAGGAGTTCTGGTACAAGCATACAATTTGCAGTGACACTAACTGCACATTTAAGGTGCTTAAATGCTGTACATGAAATTATTTTGGTCAAAACATGCTAGAATTGAAATATATGCAAACCTAAGCATGTTAAACTCAAATAAACATTTAGTTTAAATGAGGCTTTTCTGACACTAACTACAAGATCTCTTCTAACACAGGAAAGGAAAACATGCATATTTCAAGCAAAAAAGAAAAATATGAAAAAGACAGGGTTTAAAGTAATCAAATTACTTTGTAATGAGGTTATAAGGGCCCCATCTCATAGAAATGTTTAGTAACAATTTCAATCCAAAACCAAACAAAAAAAAACAAACCCAAAACAACACCAACACAACCACCAAACCTAGAAATGCCAAACTCAGAGGCCTACTTTATAAGCCTTTTCAAGCATAGGAGACTTGCAAACTGTTCTCAAACAAGGAGCTATTTAGCACCTTAACAAAATTGGTAGAGTAAGTTTGCACGGGAAGGATATATGAATACCACAGAATCTGAAACTGTCCATATCCTTCTATTATCTCACCAGAAGTTGCTAAGGATACAAGTACTAGACTAAACATGATCAGGTTACAGCAATTGAAGAAAATTATTGCCCAGGAGTGGAATTTCCTGACTGCATGCAGTTAAGTCTGCCACAGTTGCAAAATAAAACACGTTAGCTTAAACATCATCTACTGAGGTTCTTAGACCAACGTTACATGTACAGCTTCTTCAACAGTTCCTTCATACACTCTCTTCTTGGCATAGAAACAATCATCACGTTAAGAACATGGAAAAAAAAATCCATCAAAGACCTAAAACATCAAATGCAAATGCTTGTATTCTGTGCAAGCAGGCAAGCCCAGAAGCAGATTTATTCTGCAAACATCTGAAATTCACACGGGTAGTTTTATATAGCTACATATCACTGTGGCATAAAAGCCTTCTGAACCTTCTCAGTAAAATTCGTAGTAGAATTCCCAAAGGAGCTGACAATCTCTGCTTAATAAAAGATTTCTGCAAGTTTGTGGGTTTTTGTTTGCTTGTTTCACACACCTCCTTTTATTTTGGGGATGTTTCGAGTAATTTGATAGGTGTTGTACATATTCTTATGTATGAAAATGTATATTCTTATGCTATGAAATATGGATTCAGGTGGGTCAGCTTCAGATAACTGACCTTCAATGAGTTACTAAGACTTTCAAATGCTTTCAAATTGAATGAAATTAGGTATATAGCTCTGCTCACATTCTCACAGTCCTGTTTTCTACACAGAATTTGCATGGTCTGCTCAATATTTACAAGATGTAAAGAATATGGATCTGGTTCAATTCACTGTTTTGCTCTCAAAGTCTGGTAATATTAACGATTACTTGGTTACTAAAGGACTCGGTGCTAATTCTAAGTTACCACAGACTTGTTTCACAACTCTGGTTTGTATTTCAATACTGGAAACAAGCTACTCTCCTTTTTTTTTTTTTTAAGGAAAAATGACTATTTCCTATATAGGAAAGTAAATGTGACAGATGCAAACCCAGGCACTGATGTCATGAATGCTTACCCATGTTAGCAATATTCATTATGTTAGTTGTCACATTGATCTCTATTGCTAAATAAACACCGCTGTTCATTTACATAAAACTACCTCACTTACAAGATCAAATTGCAGAGGCTTGGTACAATTATAATAAACATCTCTGTTCAAATAAAAAAAAACACCACACCACAGTTCAAAATTTTAAAGTCACCTAACTAGCCCACTTTTCAGAAGCTCTCGATATATTTTACCCTAGAGCTGGAACTGACTCCAAGCGCCCAGCTCCCACGGGAGGTACAGGGAAGCGAGGCACCCCACTCACCACGGTCTCCACCAGCCCCCTCCCAGCGAACGCTCTAGCAGCCGGTGCCGCGGAGCACCAGCTCGCTTACCTGACACAAGCGGCTTCTCAGTACTCAGATCAACGTGCTCGCTGGCAACTGCTGGAATTTCCTTGCAAAAATATTAAAAATACAAACCAGCCAAGCAAACTGCACGCAGCACAATTTGTGTAACAGAAAGCTCATATGCTTTCCCTGTTCTGTAAGTTTCTGCTGTCCGCTACCACAGCTGTAGGAACCATCAGTTGTCTATAAACTATTTGGAGAAACGTTACGAGAAAGGACTTCTAAGAAAATAATGGACATGCAATGCACTAAAAAAAAAGCTTAAAATCCATGCTGAGCTAATTATGCATCTTTCCACACTACATTTTATTAGCTGAACCATTCAACAATTAGCAACATATTGAAATTAAGTTTCAATTTAGGGTGTGAATCAATACAACTCTTCCTTAAAAAAAGAAACTAAGCTGCTTTAAGTATATTTGCACAGTTTGTTTTCATGTTCTTCAGCCATTTTGTTAAACAGAAGAGCATCTGTGGTTGCAGAAACAAAAGTCAACGCTCAACAGAAACTGCTCCCAATTTAGCTTCATTTCATGAAGCTATTTTCACAGCAGTTTCCACTCGACTTTGCACAGAGGTGAGAGTAATGGCAGGCTGTAGAAAGCTATTATGTCAGAAACTGAATAGCATTCCTGTGATGGAAAGAACTGCTTTTTGACTTAGCTCTCAAATACTCACGATCTTGAGAAATAGTAGAAAAAAAATTTTAAAAAACAAAACCAAAAGCATCTACCTACGTCTATGCATATCAGTTATTGGTTGTATACAGTAAGTCATTTAAAACATACTGTGGAATTTTTCCAGGCAAGGATCAATGCCTCCTGCAAGGGTCAATTGCTTAAGATGTAGAAACAAAAAAAAATTAGACATCTAGGGATTAGTGAAAATGAAGATTAGCAGAATAGCTTTCAAATTGGTAGGAAACTGGTAAAAGGGGTGACAGGAAGCATATACTGATGAATGGGAAAGCTGAAGTGAAATTGCTAAAGAAGTTCCTAAAAAATACAAATCTCCAAATCCGTCTTAACTTTCTGTATGTTTCATTACTAAGGTGAATAAGTATCACAACTGCAAAAAGAAGGACCATATTAACACACAGTAGGAACTGGATGAATCTGAAGACTGAAATCATTAAAGTGGAAGAAAATTCAACAGCAAGAAGCTCAGACCATTAACCCTATTTTGGGGACCAAACAACATTATGCTATTGGGTGGAAGCTCATCAGCTTCAGAGGAAAAGAGATGAATGACAAGGAAATCCCTCAACCAGGAGAATGACTACAAAGCACAACCACGGCACATCTGTCAAGTGCATCTGTAAACACAAGCCCTGGCATTTAGCAGACAAGATTCTCCCACGGAGACAAAGGTGATTACCAACGCCACTCGTGAGACCTCACCTGAATATATAAACTCAACTCCACTCCTCCGTTCCAAACATCCATATATAAATGGATATCCGTATATAATTAGCCTAGAGCAGAGCACACGTAAGGAAGAACGGCCACAGTAATGGCAGGTCTATCATACAGGAGGAAGCTAAAGGCAGATGGCTGTTAAAGAGAGAGAGAATGGAAACAAGATAGCCCTTGATAAATACACTGACGAAAAATGAAGAATTCTCTCGAGTATTGTATAGGCACAGACAACAGACACCATCCGTGAATACATTTGAGCTGTAAATCAGAAAAGTCTTCTAACCAAAAGGTGCAATACCAAATCATCTCTTCAGTAAAGCAAAAAGGAAAAAGACCCTCAGCTCCACAGTTAATTTTAAGATAGACCTTGATTACTTAATGAGACGGTTTACTCTGCTGAAGGACTCAACTTCACTCCAGGTATCACTTTAATTTTATTCCGTTTTTTTCCAACTCCACGTGGTCTGATGCTCAGCTGTTCTCTTATTCTGTAGAAGTCTGTGGATAAATGTGCTTTGAAAGCACAAAGTATCCGTTTTAGCTAGACTGAATCTGTCACGTGAAACAGGAAAAACAAGAACAGACCATTGACCAAAAAAACATCTGACAAAAAAAATTTGACTTTCATGGAGTACTGCTAAATAACTCATTCCTACCATTCAAAACTTTCTTCCAGCCTCATCCTGTTAAAGCAAAAGGACAGTTGGGGATGGAGAAGAATCTATTTACAGTGGATCAAATAAATGGTTTTCAACTATTCTGTACTTTAAGGAGTATGAAAGTTTTTGAGATATAACAGCTCCACGAGATTTATAGGGCTGCAAGAATGCCCTGTGGACATAATAAACCTAACACAAACAAGCGTGGAAGGAATATTAAACCTCATGGTTTTGAGGCTTAAAAAGCCTCCACCTGTTACAGATTTGAAACATGCTCATTTTGTGGGTCCTTGTCCATGTCCTGATGGTTTCCCAAAACTATCTCTTGAGACATGTTGATCTTACCACCATTCATATTTAAGACTAGTTGGGTTACCAATCTGGCCCCCCAGACATCTGTAATATTAACATACATCTCCTAGGAAGATGGATGGACCACACATAAGCAACTTCTACTCTGGGAAAATGAATCTCATTAGTAAACATGTTTTGATTAACATGACATTGAAAGCAATTTATTACTTAATTTAGATAAATCATATTAACCACAAATAAAAATTTGAAGACATCTATTCTTACCCTCATTACAAGTAAAATTACATTAGTTAACAAGTCTTTCAGCATGAAACATTTTCCTACAGCAAACAAGCTGGTTGGGTGCACACAAGCTCCGCTGGACCTTTTTCTGTATCTAATGCACACACCCCTGTACCACTGGCCTTTTTTTCTTTCCCCTTCCTTCTGGAGTGAGCAACAAGAAATGTTCTTATCATGCTAAAATTTACTAAGTATAAATGAGGAGTATTAGCAAGAGCACCGCAGAAAGATGCAGAAATCTGTCAGAAAATAAACTTTCTTTTCCTTCCCTTTTGGGATAGTGATACAAAAACAGCCTTGGAAAAATGCTTTCTTATGCCATGATCAGAAGGGCATTTAATCCCAAGTGCATACATCAATGCAATCCTAATCACTATTTCATAGCTGTCCACGCTGCATAAAGAAAGCAAGTACTAAGCAATCTACCTTACACCTGAGTTTCAATTTTTAATTTTAAAAGCAGTACACACTGTACAAAAAGCACCAAAAATTGATCTTTTCATTTTCTAGGCTCCAGTGTTTCATAAATAACCAAAACATGTGGTTTTGAAGGTTGTTTTCTGTACTGCAATTTATTTGCATCTTGGAAACACTTAATATTTGTGACATCTTTCTATGAAAGAAGGTGGAAAATGAGTCTTTACCCCAGTTTTAATAACCAAAGTTCAGCAGCACATGGAGCTGACCCAAGAGAAAGGGAAGGTCATCTGCTCCGTAGTACAAAGTCTTCCCTGCAATGCAGTACCACAGCAACAGAACTCTATCAATGTTACATGATGTTTTAACTGAATATAAAATACATCCTCATGTACCAAAGGATATGAATATAATCAGCCGAATGAATAAGGCTTCACAAGAAACCTTTGAATTTGGTGACTATTTATTCTAATGAGCAATAGCCTGTTAAAACCATTCCTACAAGAAGTCTCCCAAACCAAAACCGTATCTAATCACTGGCTTGAAATCTGCTATGCAATACAAATAACTTCAAGGCCTCCCTTGACTGATTAAATCACAAACCTATCTCTTCAAGAGGTTAAAATTTAAATGAAAGCTTAGGCTTGGCAAATCCCATCAGAATGTCAAATATGGATATTATGTAGGAACCCCATCTGTTCGTACAGCAACATGAATATGCAACGTGACTGTTGCTGCAACACTTGCATTCACATTGTGGAAAATTTACAAGTAAGCAGAAGCAGTTCCTGACTATAATTAGATCAGGAACAAAGTTCTGAAAACACATGCAATAGATTTCTTGCTACAAATACGAGCTTTGAACACTGCAAGCTATGTTTCTCTTCCTCTCACGTGTTGGGATGATGAAACTTTACAGCAGAGGTGTGTTATCCTTTCCACTTACATCAAGGTTTGTTAATTTTCCTCGCTGGGCAAGGTACACTGTTGTTTGTAGCACAGGGACAGCAAAGTGTGTGGAAGACCACCTTCAGCCACAACCCAGTGCGTTGCCCCTAACGCTGTACAAATCAATGTGTGTGTCTTCAATAGTCTCCCAGGTAAGGACAGCTGCTGGCCACAGGGCTGGATGAGTTGTTCTGATGGGCTGTATACTGGCCCGCAGCCAATACACACAACCCTGAACTAACTTTACCATCAGCGTTTGATATATTCTTCAATCTACCTTGCACCTGCCAAAATTCACGCACATGCTCTCTTAATCCAGCAAATATTCAGCTCATCCCATCTTTTCCTGCTTACAGATCAGATGCTGACGTTTTCAGTTTTGCACATAAAAACCCCTAAGGATGTATAGTTCTACTCTCGCTTGAACGTAACTGCAGCCACTCTCTCCACTGCACTGCCAACCACGTGTTGGCAGAATAAAACTGATGCAGACAGAGCATTTGGGATGGTGGGAAGGCTGTCCACCTGACAACCTAATTGACTGATTTGGCTGTAACTGATCAGAAGAAGCCACATGGCAAGTCATTAACTTTTTCGACAAGCATGCTCTACATTCAAGGTGAAAGAGACTGCCAAAACATAAATTAATTCTGTTTTTATGGATGCCAAACATTTCTCTTGGAAAGCATCACCAGGATGTAAGCTTCTCGTAGCAGTGTATAAACTCTCGGGTAGTTGTAAAAATAAAGAGTTGTAAGAATAAAAAAAGATGCCTCCTATCACAAGATGTGTTTCATCTTCACCAGCAAATACCCACAGCAGCACATTTGCATTGTTAAATAAAATATATTTTGATATTTTTTATTTATTTAAATTAAGCCTGCATACTTCACTCTCCCAGTTTCCTGTGAAACATTTGCTACTTACAAAAGGTCAGGAATTCATGTAATAGAAGCTACCTCAAATCACTAGGTAGGCAAAGGTATTTTCTACTACATACAACCAACCTAAACCAACAGTTGGCATGGACTGATCTGTAACAGCTTGTAGGGCATATGGACTATCTCTAAAATTTAAAAACCTAATTACAAAAAACAAATATATGCTGTAGCACAGTTTATGCTTCTCAAATTCCACTAAAGAGACCCTGCATCAGGATAAAACCTAATCAGGTATAAGATATATTTGCAAATTTGAGTAAGTTCCCCCTCTCCTGCTGTATATTACTCTCGGCGATAGCTCATGCTTTTATCCAGTGGCACCTATAGAAGCAACAGATTCATGAGAAATTAAGTTAATTGTCACTTCAGCAGAATATATCCAGCAGTTTCCAATCAAATGCAACAGGAACTAGTAAGGCTGCAAAGCTTTAAGAGAAGTTTTACAATTCAAACAACTGAAACTCAGTGCATTGTACAAGCTGACAACGTACAGAACTATATTGGATAACAGCACAACTATCTCCCCCAGAAGAAAATACCAAAACCATGTCACACAGATTCTCCACTCTCCGATACCATCCACAAGACATTTCCCATAATACTACGATTAAACAGAGAAGGAATTTGCACAAACATGCACACAAAGACATACACAGAACTCTACGCATAGAGGAACAAACAGACAGATTGGATTCCTGTGTCTCTCCAAGACGTAGCAGATGTTTCTTCACATTCAAGGCATAATTATTTTTAATAAAGACTTAAACAAAAGGAGATACTATCTTTAAGTTCAGTTTTTGTTCTCTCTTAACCTTTTTCAATCAACAGGGGAAGTTAGTTTTTCAGATAATCTTTTAAAATCCGCACATTATCCTTACAAAGCGTTTGACAAATGTGCAATAAACATATCTGAAGGAGGAAGCTAGACCCTGACATAGATAAACCCACTGAAACACCGTGGCCTACATTTCTGAAGAGGTCAAATGAAGGACATTGACATGAAAAGCAGTATCTTGGCAGTGTTTACATTTCTAGAGCAAAATATTTAAAATTCTTAGAACTTCCAGAAACAAACATATTTCTAAATTGCTGTCATTGAGGACAGATGTAAGTCACTTAAATACCTCAGCTGACCCGTGGTTTCAAATTGCAGTAGATGTAAAACAATGTTTTCTATGTACAGTAATGTGCAAACAGAACAATAAAGCTGAAGTGTTTACCATTGTGCTTATTTCCCCGTTTTCATATTTGACCAAAGTCTTTAATTTGGAAGTACAATTTGGACAAAAGTAGTAAAACACTTCCAGAGCAGCAGTTCTGGAAGTGCAGCTATTCAGATATGCAGCTAAGTCTTTAGCTTGGAGTAAATGAACACACAAAACAGAGGCACGCATCAGTGCCAGAAGTAACAACTTCTGACAGAAGATGGCAGGAAAGAAGTAGCCAAATAAATTCCAGAGAAACCCTTTGTTGTTAACATTTCAGTGGAAGAGATTTGAAAGCAGAGAGGGGGGTCCAGGCCAAAGCAGTGGTGAAACACAATGAAAGAAGATGGGAAGCTCCCAAGACAGCCAGATGCATTCAACTGATTTGTAATTACAGCCATGTTTAATAATCTTGTGAGTTGGAACAGAAAAAACTCTCCCTTTTTTTCTCCCTATTGAGCTTGGTCAAACTCAGGTGACAGATGATGCCAACACCTTTTTAATTCGCTCTGCTTTCCCCCAAGTTATTTTACATATTGGATTTGTGTCATGTTTCCATTGCAGTCAATAGCTACTCTTTCACAAGCTTCAATTTTCAGGTTAATTTGTAAACACTGTTTTTAGAGTCTCACCTCAAATTGTGAAGCTACACATCAAGAACATTTCTGTAAAGTGTGCGAGGAAAACAGCGCTGTAGTGTACTAGAATTCTTCCCCCTCACCCTCACTTCACCTCCCCACACCTGAAAATCTTTCAAAGTAAGCACAATTTTCATCTTTTTGAGTATATACCTCCCAGTAAGAACAACAGCCACAAGCTGTAATAAGAGCAATACGTGCATCTTCAAGTTCTAATGCAATTTATTTAAAGCCCATCAATGTATGAGCTATAAAAAGAATCTCCTTTCCTGAGAGAGAAACTAAACACTTTCCAAACAAAAAAAAAAAAAGAGAATTGACATTATAGAAATTACATAATATTTGCAATGGATAATTTATCTACCAACTGCTAGGGAAATTAATTTGAAATCTAGTTTAAACTGTTAGAATAAATTACTAACAACCAACCCTCATCGCAATGAATTCAAAGTCCTCATTCGCATCAGTATTTGAAAGCTCTTCCACTAAAAATAAGAAATAGCAAAAGCTCCAAACAGAATACCCAACCTTTTTTTTTTTTTTTAAATAACACTCATGAATGCTCTCTACTACTATATGAGCTTTCTGAATGGACTCAATTTGAACATTGAGAGAGCTGCTAGACTACTAAATTACTGTAATTCACAACTGAAACAAATACTTGCAGATAAATATGTAAATGTATCCATGTTAAATCAGAACATCTCTGTCACACTGAAAAGAACATCATGACTAAACTGAAAGACACCAAGAGCACAAGCATTAAAAAAAGGGCAACCACATTAGCAGGTAAGACTTGAAAACTATGGAAAAAACATTTTAAACATACTTTCAGTACATGGAGGAAAGCAACCATACTGCTACTTGATGTGTGATTAACCTGACAGACTAGAATTCTTGTTCTCACAAAGCTGAAATGTGCTTCACAGGCAACTAAATGCCCTTAAGGAGAGTACTGTATGTGTGGGAATAGCCACATGTGTACTTAAGAACAGAAATTAGCATAAAAAAAATACACGTGTTATAACAAACTTGCACAGATCAATGTGTGCTTCAGAGATTAAGATCTTTAGCTAGATTAGGAATCTTTGTTAGATTATGAAGAAGTACTTTCTTCTGCTGTAGAGTACAGGAAGCCTTGATACATCTTGCCTTCCTGTAAAACATCTGGCACCGACTGATGGAGGGTACCTGACTGACTCAGTGAAATGCTGGTCTACTGACACAACAAAAACGTTTCCCTCTGTATCACAAAAAACTATGCTGAAAAATACTACCCTATATGCTTCACATGCGATTCATCTCCCAAGTGTATTTTAAATCACTTTAGGGATCATGAGGTGCTCTACTTGGACAGCTTCAGACACAGAAATACTCTTCCTACAGCAAAATTACTCAATACAGCCACTAAAATACTGCTCTAAAATGG
>VXAA01001529.1:1040552-1052893 GCA_013399115.1 Anseranas semipalmata | reverse complement strand
GCGAAGAGGGCTCGTTGTTTGAAAGACGACCTTCTTCAAAGCCAAAGCTCTGCTGCCCAGCTCTGAAATTTCTACAACTTTTTACACTTACCAAATGTAGCCGCTTCTGCCTGTGCCACCAATGGACGCATTAGTGACCACGCTCGTGTTTCTGGCCTAGGCTTTGCCGGTGATTATTTGCTTCATTTTGGGCAACTCGTATGGTTCTGCTGNGCTCGTTGTTTGAAAGACGACCTTCTTCAAAGCCAAAGCTCTGCTGCCCAGCTCTGAAATTTCTACAACTTTTTACACTTACCAAATGTAGCCGCTTCTGCCTGTGCCACCAATGGACGCATTAGTGACCACGCTCGTGTTTCTGGCCTAGGCTTTGCCGGTGATTATTTGCTTCATTTTGGGCAACTCGTATGGTTCTGCTGGCACTCCTTTCTGATAAACTCAGTGGTGGCGAGCTAAGTAACGAGTTAAATTAACATCTGCACAGCGCTTTAAACATTCAGAGCACCCAATATGTCAGTTTGCATTACAGCTCGGGCTGCGCTACGAAACGCAGCACGTAGCACGAGTCTAAGTGGGCAGGCTAAGGCACCGAAATCCTTGCATTGATCCGCGAGAAGACACACATACAAAATACATCTGCACAGGTTTCCTCAGAGCTTCGAAGATGACAGAAGCGTGATCCAGAGCTGAGACCTCATAGGAAGAGTTAAATATCTACCAACTCTTCCCTGAGCTAATGCGGACGCGCGTGTGCACGCAACGTGAATGCGTAAGCCTATGCGTGAGGGCAGTTTTCCTCGCAGCGAGGCAGCTGTACCTCACAAACACGGCATTCGTGCCATAAAAGAGGCAGCGGAGGGAGGCTTTGAAACTTGTGAGCACACACAAAACATTTACTCCCCAGTTCCTCTCCAGGGGATCGTTAGGTGCAGCAATGCGAGTGCGAAAAGACCAGAGGATGTTTCAGTTTAGACCAGAAAATTTACATTGGAGCAGGAATGAAACTACCCTCAGATCAGTGAAGGGAGTGTGCATAAAAAAAGCATACAGCATGGTAGCCTATTTCCTAGTCGCCTCTAACAAAATTATAACACGCGAGTCATGCATAGTTTTGTATAAATCTGCATAAATAACGCAATCAGCAGTACCAAAACCCCGGAGCTGTCTGACGATTGTGAGTATTTACAGGGGCATGTCTAGCAGGTTGCTTATCTATGTATACGTAGACAGTCAAAAATTAAACGTATTCCCCTGTCCTGTCTCATTTCTTTGTTATAGTATGTTCTGACCACAAGCATTTCGCCAAATTATCTGTTATGACTGCCATACATTTATCATTTAATTAATCACAAAATGTTCAGAAGAAACTATTAAAGTCCATTCACTTTATTTTCTTGCTGGTGTTTTGTTTAGCAATGACATTACAAGAATGCGTGATCCAAACTGAGATTCAAAAAAAAAAAAATTCCTTTTGTTTTTTTTCCCCACTTCCCAATCTGGAAAAAAAAACGTCAAGAGGAGGCCAAGGAGTCCTAACAGAAATATCAAGTATGAATTTTACTATAGGAGTTCAGGAAAGAAAATAATTGTTTACAAGATCAGTATCATAGGACTTGGAGAATTTCCACAGGGACAGATACCAGGGAAATGATGAATAGCTTGGAAGCACTTAGTGGGGAGGTTTTCTTCTTGTTGCAGCAATCCTGTCTTAAACGCAGTTCACTCGAGCTGAGGCGGAACTGTAGCTTGTAGCTGCCATTTAAGTACTCCATAAATTCTCCAAATTCTTCCTGAGTAGACCAAAGCCTCCACAATGGCAGCCAAGGACCTGGCCCTGGAGGTTAGCTTCTAAAAGCTGGTTCGAGGTTCAGGTTTCTATTAAGGCCACAGAAACAGTTAATCTGTGATCGATCTTGGGGATGCAGAAAGTCAGATCTCACTAATGAACCAAAAAAGGCTTAAACAAAATCCCAGAGCATGTTTCTCTTCTCCAGAAAAAAAAATTAAGAGAACTGTAAATAGTCAAAGTCTATAAGAAACTGCATAGCTGTTCCTCTAAAGTTCCTGCAGTTTAACAAAATGTTATAGCTCAGTGGAACGAGCATTTAACTTCAGAATCTGAAACATTTATTGTGGCAAAGCAAATTGTATTTATTTTAAAAGTATGCTACTCACCAAGGTCTTTCCTTTATATGGCTTTATTTTTAGACAGCCAAAGTGAGGTTTTCATTTTATTTCCGATCTCGCAAATACAGATTTTCAATTTGCTTGTGTTTTGAAGGAGTCAGAGAGCTTTTGAAAGGTTATTTGTGTAGACTGCTCATTATGAGCACTGCTAGGAATATTGTATATTCAGTTTGTGAACAAACTCAGCAGCCATTTACAGCAGAGGTCTAGCCAGAAAATGGCCTCAAAACCTGAGTAATCTTGGGTTTAGAGAAATACCTGTTTTAAGGCCAGGTGGTTGTGAACAGCAGCCCTTGGTCCTTCCCAAGGTTTCATGTGCTCTTGTGGCAAAGCTTTACTGCCTTGGGGTGACTGACTGAAAACACTGAAGCAGTTACAGGAACGTTATTGCAGTAAAGCTGAAGAACTGTAATTTGATCAACAAAGTATCCATATCTTGTCACTTAAAAATGTGATCCAGACTGATGGAACTCACTGATTGGCGAGCAAACATCTCCGTACTGGCACATGGAAAGTATCACTGCTTTGCATTGCTCTAGAGCGGCTTGCGCTGATAACGCGTGACACCCGCCACTGAGCGGGCCAAGATGGTGCTCGTGGGCTTGATCTAGCGAGCAAGGAGGAGGTGAAGGAAGCTGAGATCTGTGGGACAAAGCAACAAAGTTCAACATTTCTGCTGACGTGATCAGCAGGGAGAGGGCGGCGGGCAGGAGCACGACGGGAAAGTTGGAGGAGAGATACTGAACTAGAAACAAAAAAGGAAGAGAAAGTGCTGCATGTGAGAGAGAGAAAGGGGGAGATGTTAGAGAACAGACAGAAAGGGGAAACCAGACCAATGGAGCTGTGGCTGATGGAGTTACATTGCTTGTGTAGCAACAGATGAGAAGAGAGACAGAGAGCAAATGGGTTTTATAATGGGAATGGGGAATCACAGAAACATAACAAAGGAAGAGGACAGGGAACAGAGAGAAATGGTTGTTTTTTGAGGAAGGGGTAAAGGGACATTGAAAGAAAGTAAAACAAGTGGTAGGGTCAGGAACAAAACCAGTCAATGTGAAAGTGGACAGAAACACGAATATGCAAAGACAGCGGGAAAAATAGAGGGAGGCTAATCAAAAGATCACACGGATGTGTGGAAACAAAGACAGATGTAAGAACAGAAGAAAGGATCAAGAGTAAGAAATCACGCAGGATAAGATATTTGGGTTTGCAGTTCATTGCAATAGTTTGGCATTCCATTAGCTATTAAAGAACCATTTCTACCGACTCTGAAAAGGGTGCACTGCTGCCTTTTCACCTTTGCATCTGGGTGTGAAGTCATCCCTGCTTTCCCTCCTTGACCAACTGCAGACAACGCTGGGGAGACGCGCTCTGAGGCAGCTGAAGGGGAGAGTTCCCCATCAGAAGGAAATGCAGTTTCTTCTCAAAGTGCCCTGCTCTGGGGTTTCAGCTCAAAGCCAAGGCTAAGCTTTCCATAATGACCCTTTAGTAAGAGATTGCACAGGAAACTGCTTTGTAATCGACGGACGTCAATGCTTTCACATGTTGCTGCAGAAATAATTTGGAACAGGCGGCACACAGCAATTGGGACGTTCAGTTGCTCTTTCTGCCGTGAGACTGGCCTCAAGTCCAGTAGACCGGAGTGAACCGGAGGCAACAGGTGTCAGGTCAGCGCTAAGTTATCCGTTGTGCCATATGTTGTACCTCTCATTTCCTCTTTGGAGCTGTTGCACTTTTCTAAATAATGTTTTCAGGAGGCAGTAACACTGGTAACGTCGTCTGGTTGATATTGCAGGCTCACTCATCGTAGCCTACGCGCTATCATTTCCAGGCGCTGATGGTGGTCCAAGGTGTGTCCTTGTGTCTTCTGCTGGAGCAGCTCCCTCCCAGACACCTCCTGGTCAGGAGCCCCAGGTGCTGACTCCAGAAGCTGGGAGCCAGTCCCACACAGCCCAGGTCCCCGCCGGGCTGTAAAGAGCCGAGCTGGAGCTGCTGAGCAACCTCGTGTAGGGCTTGTTTTCTTTCCACGGGGAAGCTCTCTTGCTCAATCCCTTGCTGCAGTTCTTCCACGTGGTGTGCGCAAGCACTCAGAGAAGTAGATCCTTGAAGGTTCCCCAAAGAAAATTAATTATTTACCCATTATTTACACTCCTGGCAAGCACCTTACTACCTGACTATGGCAGTGTGTGTGCTCTCTGTTATTCTCCTGCTGGAGCGCTCCTGCATAGGATTAATTTACTCTTCAGTGAACCAGAAAGATGTTGGCAGAATAACTGATTTGATAGCTCAGTGATTCTGTCACGCTCTTGGTATGCAGGGGACCGAGACTTCTCTCTGGCCTAAAAAAGCATTACTGCCGACAGATAGGAGGCATTGCTGCCCATTTACCTCCTACCCCTAGAAGCACTAAAGGGAGAACTAGGTGAAAAAATAATGTTTTTTTTTTTCTTCTTCTTCTCTTCTTCTTTTTTTGTGGCAAGGACAAAACTACAGGCTTAGCAAAAATGAAATGTTTAAATTTATTTGCGTGGAAAAGGAAAAAAAATGTTCTGATAACATACAAGTTTGATCTCAGAATTTTAAATAATATGTTTTTCTTTTTTATTTGAGGGTATTTTTAATTAAGAATGTTCCTTTAAAATAATGCTTTTGAAGAGGGTTGTTTCTCTTTAATTCACTTTAATTTTGAGCTGAGTATTTTTTTATGAATTGCTAGCAAACAAAATATTACATTATTTACACAGCTCTTCTTAGGAGCAAATAGCAGTGAGAACCCCTCTAAGAATTATACGTTTTGCCACTGAATTGCATGACATTGATTTGAATGACAGATACAAAAAAAAAAAAAAAAAAAAAAAGATGCTACAAGCTGTGGATGAATTAGTCAATGGAGCAAGGGCTGGAAGGTGAGAAGGAAGAGCAGAACCCAGGAGAGTGTGCAGAAGGTTGCTACATTATGCACTTAATGACTGAGACCATGTCAGCGGGATGCCAGGTCAGGAATTCAGATCCAGTGACAAAGTCAGCAAACACCACTGCTCTGAGCAGGAACATTTTGAATCCTCAGCTCTAACTAGAAAAGACCAGTGATTTATAGACAGGGTCCAGAATGCTTCAGTAAAGGTGTTACAAGCTGTAACATTCAGGAGCATTACTGCGTAGTTACAATATATTTTTGAAAAAGAGGAAGGGATGTGTCTCAAAACTGAGACATTAAGCAGCTGGATTAATATTGTTTTCTTCATCAGTTACATTCCTCTGTAGCCAAATCACCCGTCCCTTCTGAGTTGAATAAGGATTTAGCCCAATACCTACTAAATTTAAAGGGTTTCCTTTCCCAGTTTTCAGTGGATCACCTGGTGAGCATGGTAAAGATAACAGCTTGAACATGTCAGGCTATAAATATTCTTAACCAGCCAGGCTGAATTCCAGTCTGCCAAGATCACTGCTGAACCTCAAAAGTCATTTCGTAGCAGGAAGACAGAAAGGATTTCTCCAAACTGCACTTCCTGTCTGGGCACGAGAGCCACAACAGCACCCGGACTGAGTTATGCAAGACCTCACTGCACTGCAAACTGCTTACACATCTTTGCTACATAGTATATATATAGCATATATATAGTATAGCATATACTATATATGCTACATCAGGAGCTGATAACCCAAATGCTGTCAGTAACTATGTATCAGGGCACACACATATGCACGCTAATATGTTGTGGTTAGAGGGTACAGTGAGGAACAGATAAGCACAAAAAAGAAAATTAAGAAATTTTTCCATACATCAAAAATAATTTTGATGTTAGTTTCAAGAATTATATTTGAATGATTCCAAGATGCTGCTAAAGTGGCTTGGATTTTCGTCCCAAACAGCTGGCTAATATTATAGTTTATATTTAATAACTTTCAGACTTTGTGTTGAGAGTTTCCAACATTAACAAAACAATACTCTGGTCTGAAACATACGTGTGACAAATACAGAAGTATCTGTTACAAATTTCTCTGAAACAAAGATAGACCCAGACTGTATTAAATTCCTTCCCACTCTTTGAGAAGGAGTGGGAAAGAGGTCTCCCATGTAGAAGAGTCAGCCGTCGGTAAGATGTCAGGGAGATGCATCAGGTTGACAAAGCACCTCCACGGAAAGGTAAAGAAAGGGAAACAACAGAACTCATCTGATCAGAATGCATAACCTCCCTCCAGTTATTTTTGGAAAATGGCTCGTGAAATCTTGTCTGTGTAAAGCTATTGCTGACAATGCTCATTTCACGTGTACAACTAATTAAAACACTTTGGGGAAACTAGTAATGACAAATACAAGTAGAGCAATCACTTTGGTGAGACACTGCTTTAGGGTCATTGCGATCTACCTTGCAGAGCTGCAGGAGGCCTCCAAAGTGCAGCAATTTTGTGCTGGAGGAGGCAGCACATGCAGTAGAAAGAGCGGAGAAAAGCCGTGCTGACGAGTGGGTGCTGGCTCAGATGTGCTTGTGTAGCTTCCTGTTACGGCTGTTACTCCTCCTGTTACTTTGAGGGTTTGGTTTGTTTGTTTGATTTCTGTGGTTGCTTTCCAAATGTTTCTGGAAATTTTAGCACCAGCCTTGAGGCCTGTGTGACTGGATGTCGGCAGGACTCGGAAAGGATAAATATATCTGCTTCCAGAGTTCCCAGGGGTTTCTTACTTTTCTTTCAATGGTGATAGACTCTGAGAAATACATGCATTTTTTTTTCTGTTGTGGTAAGAGGTCTGATTTTCTTGTTATCTTGTCATATAAGTTCAAAAAAATATATATGCATCTGGAAAAGCAGACTATGACAACCTCAGTATCACCAAGATTATGAACTAACTGCATTCTGTTGACATACTCCATAAATCTAAAGTCTACAAATCTAATACAAAACACAGGGGTCTGCATTCTCCGGTCTGTTGAACTCCCCTTGCATTAAGCAGGCTACATAGAGGCATTAGAGATTGCAGGCAACTTCAAAACACTACAAACCTGCTCTGATGTACATTGGTCTTATGAATCCAGTATTGCAGCTCCGTAAGATCTTGAACAGGAGGAGACTGAAAAGGAATGGTAAGAAGATGATGTGCTTCGGTTATTCCTAAGTCAGCCAAATAAATGCCTGTTGGTATTACTGCCAGTTACCATAATGGAGGGCAACCCCCAGGGTGGTCTAACCAGGGACGGAGGTTCAAGGGCATACAATAAAGTTCAAGACACCTCTTTGAATTTGGTAGAAATTGTGTGCACTCATTTAAGTAGTGCTGAATCTTCATTCTGAATGCTTTTTGGTGATTATTTTGTAAATACTTTCAGGCACTGCCAAAACAAATGAGCGAGGTGGCTGGAAGTAATTTCATCTTCAGTACATTTACATTCAGAGCACCCTGTTAATGAAGAAAGTTAAAGAAGAAAATTAATTATAACACCCCCTGCTCCCCACACACAGACACTCCCAACATCGGAGACTAAATGGCTTTCCAAGAGGAAATGAGGTCAGATCCAAGTAGCAATGAAGTCATTCAGAGCTGAGAAAAGAAACATGTTTGAATTTTAGAGTGGAAATAGGTCAATGTTGAGATTTTAGAAGCAGGACAACATTCTCAGAGAGGTGAGAAATGGAAAATATTTTGATGGCAGTAGTTTGGACAGACTGAATGGAAGAGGGGAGAAAAGATTTGGTCAGAAAAGGGGAGGATCTTGAAACAACCAGTGCATAGGCTAGTGTTGAGACAATGTTGAGTGGAAAGGCTGACTTGAGAAAAACACAGTTATGTCTTGCAGAAGCTTTAAATACAAGTGGAGGAGAAATGGAGTAACTGGTTTAGTGACCTAGACAGCAGGGAATGCTAATAGTAAGAGAAAAATGAATAAGAATAATGGTACATACAACTTCCAAACAGCTAGCCTTCAGACTAATTTAACTTTGTCAGAACGCTATTTCTTACATCTTTGCACATTGCACTCAGCATGCTTAAGAATACTCAGAGCAACAATATACGCTTATTTACCAGCCAAAAAATATCAAGTAAAAGTGATTCCTTGAATTAAGTGCAAATTGTCTATGGCAGTTCACTGGAACAAAACTATTTGAATAAGGGAAGTTTGGGTTTCCTTTCCAAGTAGAGTTACTTTGCAAAATATAAATCGGTAGTACAAGAAACTCTTTCTTTCCTTTTGTTTTTGTTATAATCATTTGCCAGCAGTTCCCAACATTTCCTTACTGTGTTATCTCCAGCTCCACAGAACATCTATTGTTGTAGCGATCTTGATAAGGGCGCAGCTGGGAATGTGACCACTACATATCAGTTGTGTGGAACATGATATTTGTTCTCTCTGTTTATATGGTACAAAAGGCTACTGTAATGATCTTTACCGTTCTCTGTTTACGGAACAAATTAAAGATGATCCCATCAGTCCTTTAACTTTACTGCCTGGGTTCTCTCCAGCCATACGTTGAACCTCGTGTGCCAAATGGTTACGTATTGCTTCCATTTGGGTCACTTAAGGGCAAGAGTCTGCAGCAGCCCAGCCCTGCAGCATTCCTTTGCTTGCAACGGAGAGAGAAATTTCACAGCGAGACATTTGACCAAATGAGAGCATTTTCAGGCACGGGGCAAACCCAGCAATTTCAATAATTATTCTGCTCATCATCATTACTCACAATAAGCGTGGATGAGTGACTGGATAGCTTACAGAGCGAGTGAAGGAAGACAGGCCTTTCAGTTACAGTCGTCCAAATATAGTCCATGCTGACAGTGACTGAAGCAACTCTTATGTAACGGCCCTTCACCGAGTGGAACAAAACAAGCGGTGACCTTAGCATCGCTCCCGTCAGACAGAAGGGAACGGCATCCATACGCCTCCATCACAATTAGAATTAATAGGCAGCTTTGTTGGACGCCTGTTTGCAAAGAGCAAATAATAAATAATGAGCTGCTACAGCTACTCTTTGAGGGTGCGCACGTGCAGAGTGCAGCCTGAGAAGCTTGACATCTATAGCTCGCTGGGTCTGGGTGGGATCAGCATCCCTTGTTTCAGGGATTCTAGCAAACAAAGTTGTTGCAAACAGCTTTGGAAAATACTGCATTACAGGAAGGATCTTTAACTTAGCCTCGGTCTTTATCAGCATTACAGCACTATCTCTCTTTCAATGTGTTAGCACCAAATAAATTGCACAAACCAGCGGGAACTTTTCACACTTGGAGCACAGTTTTTTCTCCTGGACTGTGAAAAATGATGGATGTTCTGCTATCATCTTTTTTATTTCAAGCAAAACTGATGGCCAATTGAGGGCATAGAAACCTGCTGAATTAGATTCATCTCCTTAATGATATTTAAGCTTTGGCTCAAGTAAATATTTTTCTAGCAATTATTATGAAATATAGAGTGATTCATACCCCAACTAATGATTAGACATATGCAATATTTTCACATAGGCTTTATGTATACCTTTACTAGTCATTTTGTCTGTAAATACAGATTTTATGCATTGATCACCAGCATTAATCAGCTGGTTTTTTTTTTGTCTGCTTTTACCACACCTCCTAGTGCTAGTTATTGGCGTAGAAGGCTACCAAAGAGTGCAACAATAGCCACAGTCTTTACTGCAGCAGCTTTACAGTTTCAGATCAGCTTTTGACCTTCTTTTGGCACCAATTTTGAGAGGAGCAGCCCATTCTCACACCCAGCTGGAAACACGTGAATGGAGATATGTGAACATTCAAAACCCTATCCTCCAGTTGACACAAGCTGTAGGTATCTGCTTCCCCATCCTGACTTCCATGCAGCAAATCTTTCTGATTCAAAATTGCAGGGAAGTCTTTCCATTTATTAAAAAAAAAAAAAAAAAAAGACCTGGGAAAATCTAAAGGAAAACAAAAAAAATGGTATTTCCTGGATGATATCCTACAGAGAAGTACCTTCTCAATTTCTCCACTGGAAAACATTCCTGCAGCTCTTAATTTTCCTCTGTGGTTCCTCCTTCCAAGCTCAAGTACCACAAAGGAGAAAAGAGCACCTAAATAGCTTAATCACCCTGGAAGGCTTTTCCTTCCCAGCCTTCGTTGCTCTGTATTCACGACCATGCTAAGTGTTTCTTCCTTTTCATAGCAATACCAGAAGGCCTAGGAACAGTGTGGGTTTTTTGTCGTTGTTGTTTTGTTTTTTTTGTTTGTTTTTGGTTTTTAACTTTGTAAACTGGGTTCCTAAAATATCACCAAAATGATGTCACAAACACATGCACTATTTCTCCATGCAAACAAGCAGTCTGGCTGCAAAATTATCAGTGAAAATTACTCATCTGGAGGTTTCTCACATGAATTTAGTCATCGGCATAAAATTCCAGGTATCAATTGAAATATGACCCAACACATGAAATGAAGTATATAAACCCAGCAGGAAATGGTGATCGACATCAGTAGACAATAGACAGACAACAATTATATGCACTTACCAGTGAGAGAGCTTGATTTGTCATACCCCAGGAAAAACACTGATCAGCAGTATATACAGAGAGCTGTTTGTAGCCAGATGTACTATCATTGTCACTCAATGCAGGTGGCATTAATCTTGGAGAAAGGTAGGCAATGCAAAGGGTAGAAAACCCACTACTTCAGAGGACAAAAAATGTGATATCAGACATAAGAATAAAATTCCCAATTTTAAACATCAATTAAAGGCAACTTTTAAATATTTTAAGGTATTTAAAATGTAAACAGCACGTAAAGATTTATACAGTATTTAAATTATTTTAAAAGTTTTTGAAGTATTTTAAAAGTATAAATTTATACCAGTATAAATTCAGGATTATTGAGAATTGAGAAATCATAGGATTGTGAATGAATTTGTATGTCTGATGAACTCTGTCCTACAGTGAATGGGTGACAAAGTAAGTTTGTATTCTCTTTGAACGCTTTGGTACTACCACAACAGAAATACGAAATAGCATTACTACTCTGAGGAACTGCTATATACCTCTTCCTTCCCACACAAGTGAAATCATGAAAGAGTAGTAACAACACAGACAAACTATACTATCACTGAAAAAATGCATTTAAGAGGAAACTTATTTCATCTGATGCATAGGATTGGGAAAGCATGCTGATACATTATTATAGGAGAAGATTCTGGTACTATTTGCCACACTGTGGTTCTAAAATATTCCACTGAAATTAATACTCTGTGTATACATACACATAATGGATAAGAGATTCTAGTTCTTGATAATTAACGGGATACATGTGGAAGACATCTGGACCACCCAAATTCCTGTTCGGTTTCTATAATGTCTTGTTCCTTTCAACAGCTGCTGATTCCTAAGTTAGCACAGCTTTTTAGGCATGCTTGCCATAATTACAGCAGTGCTGGTACATTGTGCATCAGCTAGGATCTCTGTAAGCCCTTTGGCTACTTCCTCTGGGTGCTTTAACAATGCAGGAATTGAAGTAAAGTTTTCCTTTATATATATAAACCCTTCCTTATATACTCTGGATAAATCAGGGTTTTTCTCATCATCCAGGCAATGTAAAATGACACGGAGCTGACAATAACATGGAATCAGCATGGCTGAGTAGCACATCTCTTGCCAGATAAAAAGCAATAAAAAAGAGCATATGCCAAAATATCCTACCAGTCGTAGAACTGCTGCAGATGACAGAGGCGAAGTGTTTGATGGCACATACATACCTAGCTGTACGTCAGCTGCGTCTGGTCTCCTGTGGCACAAGGTATGCTCCTGTACCCACTGCCTGTTTCAGGGGCTAAATTCCTTTACATGCATGTCACGTTGCCACCACAACACCCGTCTTTCCTCCCACACTGCTGCTACCACTCTTATAATAAATTTCCTGAAGTTCAAGAGGTGACTCAATAGAAAGCAACTCTCTGTATTTCTCTGCAAAAGCATGAGGATGTGTGTTTGTCGATAGACACATGAAATGTTTATTTGATTGCTTGTGTGAGAATCCCAGGCTGATTCATTAAGGAAGCGGTTCTGGAGAGACAGCCTTGATCTACCTCAGCAACAAAAGGTTATAGGTAACACTGATCAAATAACAATAGCTGGCACAGTGCATGTTGAGAGGTAATTTCACAGTCAAAAATTAAACTAAGACGCATTAGAGCTGTGCAGTGTTGACCACAAATTTT
>VXAA01001529.1:1016563-1040540 GCA_013399115.1 Anseranas semipalmata | reverse complement strand
TATTCTTATAGGCTCTGTATGATGCCATGTTTGATGTATCAAAAGGAAAATAATCCTCACGAGAGGCCAGTAGTTGGGTTTCATCAGCAGAAGTTCCTGATGCTGTATATTGCATTAGTGATGCTCCAGCCTTCAGAATAACCCAGAAGGACTGCAAAGGGCCACCCCAGATAAAAGCTTCTCTCCTAATGGACTGCAATTTTCTGTCCTTCCATGCGGCAGGGAATAAAATGCCATCCCCATTTGTTTCTCTCTCATTTTTTTTGTAAGTTACTTAAAAATGTCAGACTGTATTGTATGTACATCTGTATTGTTATTAAAAAAAATAAACGTGCAGATCTATGCCTCATATTAGTACATGATTTTTTTTCAGTGTGTGTCATAGCGATACTTTCTGGTAGTTCTTTCTCCTTAAACTACATGCTGTACGTACTAGATATAATTCAAAGGCCATTTTTCAATAGAAAAACTTTCTGAGATTTCACAAGTCACAGAAACAGGCCTACTTTGAATTCTTTGTCAGTATTTGCAGTGCAGGTATTAAAGAAAGTTACTTTAAAGTATCCCTTTGAACAGCAGATCAGTTGAGTGATTCACTTCCTGCTCATTTCTACTAGAATTCAGATAAGTGAATTGATTTCTTTTTCTCCTTTTTAATCCTGTTTGATTTTTGAAAGATTGGTAATTATTTAGTCTTTGTTTTGTGTTATGTACTGCTAACCATGCATTTGTTTGGGTTTTTAATGTTGTTTTTAGAAAACAGAAGGTGTCAAATTCAAACTAGGTTTTATAACAATGCCATTACATAACCATCCAATTAGCAGCTCATTCAATGCTATTAATAGCAGCTTCCACATCTAAATCATTTTGTGTAGTGCGACAATAACTGGCAAGAGGAGGCTTCATATTAGTTATTCATTCTCTGAAGAGAATAAATGAACTTCATGGAGATTTATGAGACGCAGAGTAATGAACCGTTTATTAGTTGCCAGGCTGCTGTGTGTTAAAATGCTGTTTTCCTTTCCGGACTCCCAGGAGATTTTCAGAACCAGTGCAATGTAGTTGTTGAAGTACCAGTACCTCAGCAATTTTAGTCCCAACTGTTTGATGTGACAGACTGGGAGAACAACTGCGAGTGGGGAGGCGCTGGGTTTGTTTGTAAACCGAATGCAACCTTGAGTGTTGATTAGCCATTGAGCAAACACTGGTCTAACATTCACGGTCCCCAGTATATTTTAATCAGGGTTTGAAGCACGTGAGCCTCGTACGTATATGTATTTTATGTATATCTCATGCAGAAGGATACCAGAGACAGAGCTCAGACTGAGGTGATCTCAGGAATTCTTTCAACTGTTTTTCCTAGGAATAGCATCTATAATTTGGCATTACATTTCACGTTTACATTAACTGTCAGAACATAACTAATTGTCCAATGATGACAATGTTTTACTGTGGTTCAACTAGAATTCTGCCCCATAATATAAAGTTGGTTTTCATTGTTCTCTATTTCAGCTATTTCATAATGTCAGCTATTTCTGGGCGGACATTTGTCATGCTGCATCCACTCGAGCACAGACACATATATAGAGGAATCTGAACTCTCTTTTGAAAAAACTTGACTGGATTTTTCTATAAGAAGCTGCTTGAGCTTCTGACCACAGAATTTGATCCAGAACTTTTTGTATGAAACTTATTCTGAAAGGAGAGTTCAAAAATGAATTTTATTAAAAAAAAAAAAAAAGCTACTTTAAGAGTTGCAGCGTGTGAGCTAGTTTGATCTTACATTCCTGTGTTCCCAAATCCCAACATGGAAGCACAGAATTTGTGAAGAGATTTTTCCTTGGCCTGACAACCTTCCAATCTTCATCACAGAAATTTCCTCTTATACTAGATGCCCCATCTAATATAAAGATGGGGCAGATTCAGCTTACAACCCTTACTTGACCTACAGATACATGTATTCTCACTGAAGAAAAAAAAAAAAAAGAAAATTCTTCTGTCACCTATATGAGTTAGTTAAAAAAAAAATGCACACAAGCATTCTTTCATGGGAATATTAAACCATATACTGTAAATTGCTAACAATGTTTTTTCCTTCGTCTTTCATTTTATTTCTTACTCCTATCCATCTCTTATTGTTTTTCTCTCTCTCTTATTGTCAACTACTTAAAGTTAATATGCAATATAAAATGTAAAACTGAAATATGAAAATGTAAAATGCCTTACATCATCTCTTGTGTTCTGCACAAGTATAATAATAAATACTCTATTTTTATTGTATTTCTCTTGCTGTCATGACAACGTATTAATTTTACATATTCACATATTGATCATCTATTTCAGTGAGATTCACTGTCTTTTCGTACACATTTATACACCTACAGAATACATGAGAGTCCCGAGTGACTTAGATGCAACGATGGCGAGTATGTGGCCTATTCACCTTTCACATTTATGGCTAACTGCATGGAGCAAGTTACGGATCTTTTGTGTTTCTGGTGGAAAAGTGGAGAAAAAATGGTAAGAATTTAAAACCTACAGCACTTTTTGTACCTTCACACTGAAGGTACAACTACTCCAATGTATAAAAATGAATTCTGTACAAATGGCAATCTGAAAATCTGATATTGCCATTAATGCAATGGTATTTGGTGGTATCTAATGGAGATAAAACTTCCTTGTGGCATGAAATTACTTCCCTGACTGCTCACAGAATAGAACTAAATAGTGCTGCAGTGCATGAGTTCTTCCAGACTTCATATTTATGTCTCCCTGACTTCAGAACTGGCTAGAAAATAGCTGTCAGGGTTTCTTTCTGAAAATACCACCCTGGCTGAGATACTTTAAAAGATATTGCCATGTTTTTGACAAATTTCATTTAAGGGGGGTGGGGGGGAGAGAAAAACTATACTAAGTGAAAACAAAGATTTGAGTAATAGATTTTCAAAACTCAGTCAGTCATCATTCAGAACTGGAACAATCTGAACAACTCTGACTCCTGTCTGAGTTTCAAAGGAGACATTGCAGGGATTACATTAAATTAGGCTGCTATTTTCCCCCATTTTGTTGAAAAAAGGAGCGTCATTTTTGTGTAGAATACCTTGGTATAATAAGCTTTAAAAATGGCTGGCAAAGCCTTTGGCTCAGAAAAGCAGGCTTCCCAGTTAAAGACAGTGAAGCAGATTCACCTTCAATGTAGATCTGTCGAATGAAACTTACAGAAAAATGACTGTGACCCATTTTGTTTTATCAAAAACATGGATCTGATGCTCAGATAAAGAACCATATATTGCCTGAGTGCTCATAGCTATTTATATGAGAGAAGATTGCTTTATAAGTAAGGATTTGAAGGATCAAACTAGCATAAGAACATCAGAAAAGCCCTGCTGCGTCACACCAATGGTCCATCCAGCCGAGTGTTTTGTCTCTGTCAGTGGCAGAAGGAAATGCCATGCAGGCATCGGAGTACAGAGCCTGGCTGCTTTCTCCACCTCTAACCACATGCACAGCTGATTTGTATAACAGTACACATTACATATTGCATATATAAATAGCTGAGAGGGGATGGGAAGAAAGCAGAGGGATCAGTCTGTGAAATTTTCCCATTTACTGCAAGCTATATTGTATCTTAGAAGATGTCTCTTTAAAGGAAACCATTCAAAGCACTCACAAATAGTTCATTAGACAGTTTACTGATCTGCTGATATGCCGGTAAGTTTAGCCAGTGTTATAGCTGCCAGCTTGGTAAAACACACTAATTTATGTATCCCACAGTAGCCATCATGTATGTGCATCTAATTGTCTGGCATACCCTCCTAGACAAGGTGGTTTCCTATTTCTAGAGCAAGTGGTCTTGTTTGCTAGCCATCACTAATGGGCTTGTTAGTGGGAACTGCAAGCAATGGGCTGTTCCTCAGTCTCAACTTCTCTGAGCAGTAGCAGCTCAGCTGGGTATCTTGCAAATGAAAGATGCATCATGTAAGCTTTTTGGTGTCTTGAAGCTGGCTTTATTTGCTATGTGTACAGCACTGATAGTATTTCAGAGACAATTAAAAAATATCAAACCATTCAAGCAGCTTTTCATCTGACAAACCTGCAAGTGAAGGATTAATATGCCCCATGAGACTCTGAGATATAAAAGCTTTGTATTTATTTCAACGGCCCTGCCAAAGAGTTTAGAAAGGCTGCTTCCTGAGCATTAAAGTACACCCCTCATCTGCATTTATAATTTAACATCTCTGGAAGTATGAACAACAATACCTTATGAATAAACTCACCCACAATCTGTAAAAGAATAAGTTCATCCATGATGTAAGATTGCTTCTTTACTTCAAATTGTGGAAAGGGGACGCCAGTTGTATTGCTGCTTTCACCAGCTGAAAAATAATAAGATACTTATTTGACCCTGAAACCTCTAACTTGAGGAGAAGACATTTTCTAGATGATTAAAGCAAAATAGTTCTATGCAGTTCTCTGTCCTTACATTTTCAAGGTTTCCTCATTTCTTATGGAAGGAAAAAAAAAAAAGATTAGAAATACCAAGTATCGGTAATGGTGCTGGCTTACCAATTACAGACATTTTTGGAAGCTCACAGAAGCATAAGTTTCTGATGTGAAAAAGACACATGCTAGTAATAACAAGGGGAGGGCCTCAGTGGAGACTTAGGTGCTTTTTCTCACAGCGTGTTGTTCTTAACAAGTAGGGTTGAACATCAGTCCCTATTATTTTCCAGTACAGTACATTTGCTTCACCTTTCAGACTTTTTTAAGGTGGATGAATACATTTTATAACTGAACTGCTCCGATGGCAATTATCTATCTGGTGTTTCTATAGAAGGAAGGGATAGGCTTTATGTAAATAATTTATAAGCAAATGCTCTAGTTGAAGTTGTGGGCATCACAGGTCCGTGTGTGTCTGTTAACATTGTAGATCAAATTGAAAATATAGGTTAACATAAGCCAGTGAATGAAATAACAAGAACCAGGGGGATTCAAGGTAGCAGTACTGCCCAGTTTTTCTAATGATCAAACTGCTCTAGAACTGAATGTTTATCTTCTGATGCTTCTAAGACAACACTGAGCGCCCTTCTCAAAGGTACGTTTTCATCATCTGCGAGTTGCGAGGCTTAGTTCAGAGGTAACTGCGTGAAATGTAATGGTCTGTTTTATGGAGGGAGTCGGCCACAGTGATCTAATGATCTCTTCTGGCTTTAATAGCTGCGATCAGAGAATTTAAATGTTGCCAGCAGGTAGTGGCTTTGTCACAGAGAAGCTGGCTTTTTAGGGGAACCTGGGTTCAGACCTGCCTGTGATTAATTGCTGGCTTTCCAGCCAAGCCTTCCGGAGAGGTTATCTGCTGATAGCTCGAAAACTACCTGGTCATCATTAAAATTGAAAGAGCTCATTTAGAAAGACAGCTGCAGGGAATGAATGGGCTCCTGTTGGAAATCCTGGACCAGAGAAAAACAATCCAGTTAATATGCAATCCTGTGGTATACAACCTGCAAGGATAATCACGTAGGAAACAGATAACCTCTGCAACAGATCTACAGCCAAAACATGATTGGCATGTTAAGCTTGTGGCCAACAATTTAAGTTTAAAAACAAAAAACAAAAAAAAACCTGAACAGTGTAAAAAAATCCTGAGCTCCATTTCCTAATGAGCCAGAAAAAGGTTAGTCTTGATGATAAAAATCTGAAATAATTGAAGAAATACCGAAGGTACTGCTGTAAAGAAAAACACATTTATGAGGTCACTATATATTTTCATGAAGGACTATTTTCAGCTTATGAGTTTTATATTCATTGCAAAGATTCAGATAAGCTTTCTCAGCAAAGAATCATCCAAGTATTCTTGATGGAATTTTTAAAATATATTTTTTGGGGGAAAAAATGGGTGATCTCTAACAAATTTGAATCTGAAAAAGCATGAATAAATTGATTATGATAATCTATAGTGGACTAAAACCAAAAGATTGCTTGCCATCTAAAATGCACAGATGAACCAGCTTAGTTATGATGCTTCCAAATTAATGGCCTCTGTAAATGGGAAACAGGCTCATGAGAGCAAATACCATGCAAAACAGAAGTGGTTCCATTTGCTGCTATCAACAACAGTCTCTATTTGATTACTGTCCCGTTTTTAATTAACTTAGAAAGACACTTTCCTAACTGAATAATAGCTAGTTTGTTTCTTTTTGATCATATTCATAAAAATGCACAGAATGGATTGAATCTGTGAAATTGTACCATGGATGACAACATCTGAGGAAAGTGGAAATGTCAGCAAGAAATTTATGAGCTACTTTGTGTTCTTTCCTATTTTTTATCCTTGCAGTTAAGTATACCTACAGGCGTTGTCTTTCCTCACGGCATGCCACACATGGGAATTAAACATAGGACTAGAAGGATGCTCCCGAGCCATTTAGCCTTTTATCATATGGCCAGGCTTCACCTGCCCTCCTCTGCTAATCAGACTGAAATTCTACTCCATGCCAATACAACAGTAATGGTTAGAAACCTTTGCTTAATATCCAGCCTATATGTATTCATTTTCAGCTTGGAGCCATTTGTTCTGTTGCACTGTTGTCCTTTAATTTCCATTACTCTTGTACCTAAATGCTGTTTAGTATCACTGCTGTGTTGAGAGTGCAGTTGTGTTTTCTTTCAGTCTTTGTCTTTAGTCTCCAAGCAGAAAATAGGTTTCCCTTTCCCTGTCATCCTCAAACCTGCCCCGGCAGCTGTTTGGATTTGATTTCCTCTTTTTCAAGCATGCTTAAACCAAATTCTGCACATTATTTATAATTACATATCTAATCTTATTTATAATTATTATTTGGGAGGACAGTTTGATTTCTGTCTGCCATTTTGTTTAGGAAAATTAAATCTATGTAGGTTTTTTATTATTATTATTTAGGGCTGAACTATTAGATCACTTCACTGAGTGAAACTGGAAAGAGTACATTATATATACTGATATGTATCATACTGATATATTTCCTAACTAATCATTTCTTAAAAATAGGGTCTCAAGTTTCTGCTGTATGGCTTGTAATAAGATACTATGGCCCCAAATCCTATTTTTTTCTGACTTTAACAGCATATTACTGTATTTCCAGGGGAGATACATACGAGTTACAAAGTTGATCGTGTAATAATAGCTGTTCAGGGATTTACAACCCTTGCTATCTCTTTGTTACAAAGCTAACTGCCAAACATGTGATAGTATCTTTCAGGAAAAACAGTTAGCCATACACAATGAAATCATGGATTATTGCTGTTTTGGAACTTTTCCGAACTTTTGGCAGGATTGCTCTGGAGACCCATATAACCTCTAGCTGTAAGCCCCTTGATGGTTGGGACCCTATAAATATCAAGGTCAAGAGCAATCTCTGCATGTAATTGTCCAAAGAAATAAGTTTCTGGCTCCTTTCATGATGTCATTGACCTTGAGAAAAATAATTGCTAAGGTTAAAACGTCTCTTGGTGATCTGTCAAGCAGTAAAATTTCTTACTCGCCGTCATGACAACCCCCACCCCAGGCTGGTATTTGTGACCTGCCAACTATCTGATTGTGACTCGCCATTAAGTTTTACAGGTTGGATGGTTTAGGGAAGACTAAGATAAAGTCTGTGCACTGATCTAAGACAGAGAGGAGAAATGCCACTTTTTTATTTGGATACGGATCAGCGGAAATCATTTTCAAATACTACTGATTACTCATGAGCTGAAAACAATCACTAATTCCTTGCAGCAGCAGAATTTTCCTATTTAAAATGAACATCATTGTTCAGAAATAACTCCCAGATTACCATCTCATTTGCTTTCCCCAAAAGGTATTAAACGTGATCAATGTGCTTATATAGGGAATCAACCAAGTGATAGAAAATTAGCCCATAGCAAACAGGCTGACTAATAGGGGCTCTGAAGGGAATGAAAAGATGCACAGGGTGAGGTTGTTGTCTTGACTGGGCTCTAGGCTGTGCAGAAAGTATCTCTGAAGGCTGAGCTGGTGGACAGGAGTGTGGAGATTTAAAGGATCCCAGTAGAAACCCTTCCCGTCCCACAGGAAAAGAGAAGAGCCATAAGTGCACCATTGGCTGAGTAAGAAGTTTGAAGACATCTTGGATAGTTCTCATGTTATGGTGAGCCAAGGATAGACGGGTAAGGAGACCCTTAAGCCAAGACAGAATGGAAGAGCAGAAACGGGAAAGAGATATCAAAAATCACTTAGCAAGAGTCAAGATGACAAGAAAAATATCAAGGAGTCACTTAGCAAACGTGAAGACATACTTTAATTCTCTTGCAGCAGAAAAATAAAAACAATTGGAATTTCGTGTTGATTAGTATGCATCCATTTTAGCTAGTATCACATCTGGTATAAAGTTTTGTTTTGGTTTTTAAGTGAACTGGTTAATCGGTGGTTGGAGGAAGGGTCAAATGGGTAAAAGGGAAGTAAGATCAGTATCCTATGAAAAAATAGAGCTAATCACTTCCTGAGGAGCTGACAAACTAGACACTTACTGTCTTGAACAAAGCTCTACAAACGGAAGCACAAAGAGGAATTCATCGCTAGTTTCTGCTACAAGTACATCCTTGAGCACCAAGATCAGGACTAAGTACCCACCTATAAACTGAATGGCAGCCTCAGGCCTCTAGTACTGAAATAACCTTAGAATTTCTACAAATTATAGAAGAGTCCCCTAACTTAAAAATCCATTTACAATAATGAAAGATGGTATGTTTTAGTTGGTGTAAAAGAGACAGTTTTACAATCCCAAACCAATTTTATGCAAAATGAGATGTAAGAAAAAGAATTACAATGAACAAAGAGGCTGATAATTGAGAACTTAATAAAAACCTTATATTAGATGCACCCAAAACCACAAGTTTTGGCTGAAAAATAAAACTGCTGGTTAAAAAGCAGTCTGGCTTTGAAAGAAATGAAAGCCACAATAAAGCAATATAAATACTGCCACTTTCAGTTCCTTGGAAGTCAGGCTGCCTCTTTAAATAATATATCCTTCTTTCCTTTCCTGGGTTGATGTAAGGGTCTGTCCCGCTGACAGAGGGGAATTTGACAATGATGCCAGGGGGTGACGCTTAAAGCTGTCCCTTCCAGAATAAACTGTAAAGGATCTTCTGATATACCAGAGTCTTAAGTACAAGGTTAGCAAGTAAGCGATGCACGCAGTGTTTGGCCCAAGCTCCTTCCTCTTGCCTGAGTCAATCATGTATAAATTAAATTGGACTCGTATGTTCTCCTTGTCTCCTCACACAGCATTTCATCAAACTTACTTAAAGTATTTCCTTCCTCCGTCACTTGCTAATGTTTGTCGGCATTAGCTGAAGTTGTGAGCCCAAGGTGAGAGACAGCTAGAAGAAAGCAAATCATAGAGCAGGATCACAAGGCTGCCCACTTCTTCTGAACTTGACACTATTTCAGCAACTCTGCTGGATCCCACTCTTTCAAACCTTTTCGTTTCTTGCCAGCGCAGAGGCTCCAATTTCAACATTTTCTTTACGGTAACTCCTAGTTGTGGCAAGCCAAATGTACATATTTTTCGATATAGATAAACCCCCTTCACTCTCATCTGAGAATAAGACCAATATGTGTTCAATGCATCTAACTATTAACATGACTACAAACAAGGAAGCCAAGTCTATAAATTACACGAGATAGGCTTCTCCCAGAGGATGAGAAGGAAGTATATGAATAAAGGTGCACATGTAAGGCAAGGCTGAGCCCCTAACAAGACATCTGTGGAAAGGCAGGAGAGAATAAATCTTTTCCTTATTCTCCTGTGGAACTTCATTAATCTGGCCTCAATTAGGCTTTTCTTACCTATTGCCTTTCCCCCCCATGAGCAAGCAAATAAAAACTGTAGTGAGGCAGGAAAGAGGAGAGTCACAGCCAAGCTAGAATGGAAAAAAAAAAAAAAAAAAAAAAAAAAAGAAAAAAATTATCCTTTCAGAACAANAAGGCAAGGCTGAGCCCCTAACAAGACATCTGTGGAAAGGCAGGAGAGAATAAATCTTTTCCTTATTCTCCTGTGGAACTTCATTAATCTGGCCTCAATTAGGCTTTTCTTACCTATTGCCTTTCCCCCCCATGAGCAAGCAAATAAAAACTGTAGTGAGGCAGGAAAGAGGAGAGTCACAGCCAAGCTAGAATGGAAAGAAAAAAAAAAGTAGAAAATTATCCTTTCAGAGCAAGAGACAGTTAAAATATTGTGATTAAGCAAAGCACAGCTCCTCTCTGAACCATTTCCGAAGTTACACAGCTTATGTACTACATTTTCTCTGCCCAGAGCCAAACAGCTAAGACTAATGCTTCACAGAGTGTTTTATCAAACAAGGGGAATGAAGTGACTGTCTTGAAGAACAGACCCCCACTTGTGGAGCCGTTTTCTCTCAGTCACCAAATCCTGCTCCCTTCTTAACACAGCCTTAAGGGTAAAGATTTCTTTTTTTCCTCCCTCCCACCTTATTAGCTTCGAATGTCTAAAAAACAACCACATTCCACCTGCACTCATGTACTGTACAGACTGTATCTCATTTTCAATAACAGAAAGACAGTCACTTCTTATGTTCAGGTGCCTATCTAACTCCTACACATGTCGAAGCCTGTAAGGTGCTGACAATTAGTAAACCACTGGTCTAGTCAAGAGGGTTTGTAAACCCACAGTAGGGCAGAGAAAGACACCAAGGTGCATTCATATGTGGCTTAGGTCTGTGGAAAGTATGGACTTAAAGCGAGCTTCATGGACTTCAAAGTGTAACGTTCAGAGTCTGTACTCAGGCTCTGAGTCGACAACGTTGAGGCATATCATTAATCTCTTAAAAACAGAGCAAATGAAGCGGAAATATCAACAGAAATTATTCAAAGATTTCCTACCCAAGTGCTGTTTACATTTGTTGAGATCACAGACAATGAGCTCTACTGTTTCTATTTCTGCTAAAAAAGAACATTTACACACATATATCCATCTATCCGTCCATCTAGCCATCATCTTCTGATATATCATAGCGCCACGAATCCCTATAAACATCATCTGATTAACACAACATTCACACCAGGTAGGACCCAGCTAGCATCTTCCTTCCTCATCATCATGCGCCCCCTGGAAAAACCTGAACCTGAAGGCAGCCAGAGGGCGCAGCCCCGGGGGCAGCCACACACCTGGAAAAGCCAGGACTTCGGGACATTGAGCAAGCTTTCTATAGCCCTGACTGAACTCTCTCCATCTTGGGAAGATCAGCTTCCTTCAGCCTTGCTCTGCAATTCCCACCATCCTTTCTCATCACTCCTACTCCACACATACTGTCATTCCTCTGTGGTGATCCCAGTCTGTTCATCCTTCCTCATTTTCCTTCTGTTCGCTGCATAATCCCCTCCCAGGTAAACCACCGTGGAGCACATGAAGTAACCACAAATGCCCATTGTTTTCACTGCTACGACACCGTTCTCCTTGACTTTGCATTCTACCACTTCCCCCCCACACCCCAATTTCTATTTACGCCGTAAATGCCCTGAGCCAGGAGCTGTTTAATACCCCACGTTTTCACAGTGCCTACCATGCTTGTGATCTACCTCTTGGCCTTCAGATGGTCTTTTTTTTTTTTCTTCTGTCCTTTGGTTATATAATGCATATGATTCATTAATATGAAGTCGTCCGTAATACAGAACATCTGCTTTTTGGTTTTTGTTTATTTTTGAATTTTAGTTACTCTGCAAAGTTGTCAAGTTAGCTTCAGGGTATTTTTTCTAAACTGAATCCTTAGAAAGTTGATGCAACTAGGATGGGAAATCCTTTCAAATTTCATCTTTCAGGGATAATCCCATGTTGGTAAATGTTATTTCCTGATTAGATGCTTGTGTTAGGACAACATCTTTCTTCATAGCTGCATCTTTTATGTAGTTTTGGAAAAGATAATCCTTGGGTTATTAACGCTTTCTATAGTCCTGTGAGCTTGGCCGAGTTTTCCTTCCTTATATTTCACAACAATCCCCTTTCCCCCCTGCCCCCATGTATATTCCCTTGAAATGTTTCCTCCATCTGTTTTGTATTTTGACGCTTGGATGAGGCTCTGTATTTTGGGTGATGTGACCATTTCTATATAGGCCATTATCTGCTCTGTCTTTAAAAGAGTACCAGCTTTGCAAATTAGAGGCCCCAGTGCTGCTAACTGTCTCACTACTGGTCAAACAATGACTTATTTTTTTCCTAAATGTCAGATAACAGATGGTGAAAAAAATTTTATTCCCTCTTCTTTAAAAACTACCATTTGAGCTAGCAGGGAAAAAAATTAGAAAATGGAAGAGCTGGACACATGCTTCAGATTTTAAACATATTTGTTTTTAGTCAGCATTCGACATTTAAAACCTGATCAGTTCTACAGTTAATAGCATTTTTTCCCCTTGTTTGGTTAAAATTTCATACTCAGAAGTCTATTCAAAATTGACAAACTGTTTACTGTTTTATAAAGTTAATCTCCTTTTGTCTTTAAGACAGTGATGTCAAAATAAAATTGGTAAGTTACTCTAAGTTTTTAAGCATGAAAAATAAATTAAGCTACATTGTAAAAAATGTGTTTAGATTATCCTTTAAGTAAGGAATTACTATGGCTATGATTTTCTTGTAGCAAACTGTTCTGTTCTAGGAAGATAATGCAAACTGTTGAAAAAAGGTCCACAGGATACATTTCATAATCCAGAATTTTATGTATAGTCTAGAAACACTACCTACCATTTAAACAGTGCATCGTGTAAGAGATAATTAGTACTTATATTACATTTATACTAATGGATACATATATTTTCATGTCTGTCTTTCCATTTCTATTAGATCAATGCATTACAGGCAATAGAAGATATCCCAAGGATAACACACTTGAAAAATATAGTCTGTAGCATACATGAAACGATAGATCTGTGAATGAAATTTAGCTCAGAATAAGCCCTGTTTGATTTGGAATCAAATGGGCAACACTTCTGAGGGACTGAAACTTGGAAACATGTTTCCTGTTAAAATAACCTTCACTGCAGCCTTTGTTTGGATATTTGTCTTCCTCTGTGAATTCATGCAAGGAGTACACTGGGTGAAATGCAGCATATTCAGCTGGACTCAGATGCTGTAGAGTGGCTGACACTACAATCTGTTTTATTCTGACTGTGTCTGATGAGGCATCCAAGTGGATGATGGGGTTAAATGGGCATTTCTTCTAATTGAAACTGTTATCCATCATGAAATCTTTAGGACAAACTTTGCAGTCTTGTCTTTATCAAGATCTCTGTTAATGTTATTAGGACTTTTACTTGAATACATATTGAATAATTACTAAATATTGGACATTTATAAGTCTTGACCTTGAAAGTAACTATTTTATTGGGGAAAAAGGTAATTGATTATAATAACAAATAGTAATAAATATGTAAATGATTATACAGTGGAAGACATCTTAATGTGTATTCTGTGCTATCACAAAAAGGCTGCATGTACACAAAAGAAGAATAAAATGATAGAAAACTCCTGTCTAAGAAATGCACATTATTACTATGCTAAGATCCACAAGATTCAAAGAGTAAATGAAATTCCCTGGAGAGATGAGAACCAAGACTGAATGTATTATTCATTTACCTTTTCTGATGTATTTTCTCAGTTGTTTTGTTCAGAGAACAAGGGAAATGTTTATTTTATTGTTAAAGTTAGTGTTGGAGATTTTAGTGTACTTTCTCACTTTTATAGCAAAACTATGTTGTCACTTTAAATACACCCACCTTTTGCATGTTCTGAATAAAAGTCCCTCAGGAGTAATGAAAGTGTTCTGTCTCATTTTTGAGCAAACTATGGCAATATTTGCCATTCACTTCTGTTCCAAAACTTTCCATTAGTAGAATATGAATCTCTTCTTCGCTACCTTGATGGAAAAGGACAGGAGAAGATTTAAATTTCTTTAAGTAATTTAAATAACAGCAGCAATATTTCATCTTTCTTAGCTGCCTCGGCCAAAGCTCATCCTAATGCTCCTCCAAATACTTTTATTCTCCCCTGCATATTTAGCTGATGCTAGCAGATGCTTAGCCTGCGCGTCAGCCCTCCAGGGATGGAGCCATAAATGTCTTCCTCAGAACTGCATTGAGTACCATTCCTCTTGCAGCAAAACTTAATGACTTCAGATGGGAATCAAAAAACAAATGAGGCCCCTCACTAAGAGGAACTCAAGTTATAGTTTACTTTCTTATCCTTGTTTGAACTCAGCCTTCTGCAACCCTTGAAAGGCTTTCTCTCTTTAAAATTCATGTATTCTGTGGACGGTGCTCCTAGCATCTTCCTGACAGGGATGAAAGGCAACAGGGCAAAACCAAGCACTGAACAACCATTTCATTTGATCACCTTGTGTAGAGTAGATCTGTGACCAAAAAGGGGAACACTTTTCCATTAAACTGAAGGCAGACAAAAATAAGATGATCACATAAAATAAGTCTAACCTTGGTGAAATTAATTGCCAGAATGAACTATGCATTATATTGTTGAAACTGGAGAGTTAAGTTTATAAGTTGGCACATGACTGTATAAGAATACGGTGGCACTAAGTATTCTATCAGTGTTTCTGAGTTGGGGAAAGCTTAAAATGTGCTAAAAAGTGGAGGGTAAATGAGAAGATGTGTTCTGTTTTATTTATTTATTTCTCCCCCTGTAAACACAGTTTTCAAGCTAATCATATGCTTTTGAGAACCTGATTCACAATTTCTGCATGACTGGGCTTGGCAGTACTCAATGTTTGTTACCAGCTCAGTGTTGCTGAGAATGCTGTGAACAGTATCCCCAGTGGGGAAAAAAAAAAAAAAAAAAAACCACAAAAGAGATAAATGATATGTTCTGAAGATTGAAAACTTACTAAGGAAAATTGACTTGATGAAAACATAAGAACATTTTCTATTCATTTTGGTGACATAGATAAGTATGAAACTCAGGGAAAAAACTTTGTTTTGCAAGATTGGATACACTGCTATAAAAAAAAAAAAAAGATAAATATCAGATTATAAATACCAGTTCCTGGTGTAATGTAATTCAGTTTCCTTCCAGGGATTTAAACAGGTATTAAATTGACTTTAAGGCAGCTATGTCAACTGCTATCATGGAGGGGCTGAGTCCTGAATAAGCAAGAACTTGATTTCCTCAAGTGTCTGATATTTATAGTTCCCATGTTGTGTAGAGAGGCTGATCATGTATCTCACGTCTGCCCAACAAATGAACAAAACCCCAAATTCCTCACCACATGACCTCAGTTTAGATCATTCTGTGTTGCTACACGTGTATATACAAGTATTTTCTCTATATATATATTGTATATATACACATTTGTATATATAGAAAATGTGGATATAAATAAACAAAATGGTGTGTATACATACATATTAAAAAAATACATTCACATGAGAATTATAAAGTCACATGCCTTGTCTTTGCTCGTTCCATTCATTTGTTCTTCACACTAGCTTGCCCCTGAAGTAACACGGCCAGCAACTAGAAAGTAACTTCTCTAAATCTCACAGTACTGTAATCCTGGATTTGAAAAGTAAAGTGGTACCATTACAGCAGATAATTGTAATGCTGGAGAAATAGGTCAGAGCTGCAGTTCATCTCAACAGTGCTACCAACAAATGAGGTCACTTTTTGCTTTCTTTTATCATGCTGTTGCTTTGAAAGAAAAGACCTTTTTTCCTGTGTTGATAAGAGTACCACATTCCCAAGCAGCAACCCTAGAAAAGATAACAGGAGAAACTAAATTTCTGGTCTATCTAGTCCCTCCTCATAGAGCGAGCTCTTGCTTGTACCGAAGGCTTCCAGTGTTTCCCTTTGTGCATTCCACCAGACACATGCACAAATTAAATCCATCTTATGATGCTCTTCTTAGTATTTCTCATAAAAGTCACATACATTCTTGCAATTAAGTAGCATACAGTATGCATCCTCAGTGTAAAGAAAGATAAATATACAGACTCATTCATATCATCTTCTATCATTGCACGTGCAATCACTGGTTACTTGCTAAAGAAAAGTTGTCTCTACAGAACTACTAAAGGAAATGAAAATAAGAATCTAAGAATATTCTGTAGTCACTTTTTTGGAATGTAGTCATTCAAGAAGGAATTTTGTGCAGCTGTTATAGGCAGTATAGCTACAAAAAATACAACTTTTGTATAAACTCTCTCTGATCCCTAAGGAAACCTCAGGAAACAGGCTATTGCAATGCAGATTTGTATGGTTCCCTGAAGAATACTGCACTTTCACAAATCCTTCCCTGAAGAGATTTAGCTTTTCAACAGTTTACACTCAAGTACAGTTAATTTTGATGTCTCCTGCATACTTCCCTGATGCTTACAAGTCTAATGTTTAGATTTGATATCAATTACCATGTGAGACTCTATTCTGGGTCAATACTTTGTGAGATGCTATAGCTGTACTTACTTTGTAGCTGTCTTCATCCTCTGTGCAAATGGTAAGTTTGAAGCACTCTGGTCTCTCTGAACAAGCTAAAATGTAAAGAAACAGCCAACAGGTCATCCATTAAGGTTTTTGCTGTCAAGCATTTGAAGCATAGACAAAGTACACAGACATCTCCTCTGTTCTATGTAATGCAATACAAATTCCATTTTGATTCACATGAGAGAACTTGTGCCTAGTACTGTTGATTTGACTAGTAAGACTCACTTGCAAGAACACAGGCAAACCACTGCTGCAGTCTTGTTTGCAAGCATTTACAAACACTTGCTTTTTGTTAACAGCAAGTATTTGGACAGATGTTAGTATTTAAGCAATTAATCATGATTTGTAAAAATCTGACCAGCTTGTGCTAAGAGTGAGCTGTTAATTCCTTTCTGATTAGAACAGTTTATCTTATTTGAAACTAAAAGTTTGCAGCTAACGTTTTTTAAGTTTTCTATTTCGATAATGCTCTAGATATATACATTATGTATTAAATAGGTACAGAGGAAACCTCTTAAAACAATGAAATATAAATGAGTCATTTGGTGAAGGCAATGCACTTTTCTGCCAGACTGATACTTGTTTTCTTTTTTTTTCTTTCTTTTTTTTCTTTTTTTTTTTTTTTTTTAATGCAGGGATAGCATAATCTAATGAACCTGGCAAAGGGGAATTGTTATGAAAATAATTAATTTAACTACTTCTTCATATTTTTCAAAGTAGCAAATTGATGATGGGTCATGAAAGTAATATTATCACTTTCCCTCTGTTGTAGGCAGATTATGTAGATAAAGTTAAGTGGTCTGTAGCCATTCCGTATATGACAGGGGGATCTTTCTACAGAACCGTTACATATTTAATACGTGAGTGTGTTGGTCAAAGAAGAGAGTTCTGACATAAAGAGAAACATACAACTGAATGAGTAATAACTGGTAAAAGTAGGCAAGCAGGCTTGTTTATCTGATTGCCTTGAGCAATTTGGGAGGACTACCAACAAAAAGACAGCTGTCACTAGTAATAATCATCGCATATGGGGTATTTCCCAGAAAAAAAGCCAGATGGATTAAACCATAAAATTACAGAACAATAAGTGCACATCTTATTTGGATTTTGTTTTTTTACATTTGCTTTTATTTGACCTTATTTATGATACATTTAAATTGCCATATTAAGAAAATTGTAATTATTTTCTCTATGGCTTCAAAGTTTTATATATTTTTTCCCCAGATATTCCCTTCTCCCTTCTCTCCTTTCTTTTTGATGTAAATAATGGAAGGACTGTAACAGCCATACCAGCTGCTGAAATTCACTGCTTGTTTGTAGAAGCGATAAAGTAAAAGCATAAGAAATGCAAATCATCTTGTCAGCCTCTGGTAGAAAGAATGAAACTGACTCTCTGCCTGGGACAGGGATAAATTTAACACTGAGTCATAAAATACAGATTACTGCTGTTTCAGGTAGGATAGTATTTCCATAGCCACCACCTCACAGAATGGATGTTCTCTCTTACCGTTTGCTGTGTCTTGTTCAGAAGATAAACATCATTCCCATGTTTCTTATTACAAGAATCAAAAGAAAACTTAAGCTGTGGTAAAATTGGAACAGGTAAATCTCCAGGATCACTCTGTGCTGGAAGCAAAAGCATTATGTTTTATAATGCTGAATGCAGCACACTCAAACCGTGGCTCTAGACACCATTCTTGGCCTCTAACTCTACTGAAGATGCCCATATACATAAGTCTCAGTAAAAGCAATATGTAGATACATGCTTGATTTTAAATGTAGAAATCAAAGCAATAAATCAACATTTAAGTCAACACTTCTATACTCTCTCCCTCTCCTTTCATATAAAGATTGTAAACTTATGACATTCCAGATATTATATAATCTCTTTCACTTAGTCTCTTTTTGCATTATTTTTGACTATATTTTTGAACCTTGTCTCAAGCTACATGCAGAAGTTCCCTTTAGCTTTAGGCTTCAACAACACAACTTCCAATACTATGAAAACCAGAAAGCCTAATAACCCTTGACAGTTTACATAAACTCAATAGCTGTTCTACTGAAATTTGATAGAAAATGTTGCACCCCTAATGTTGATTACCACATGAATTAAAAAAGGGTTTGATTCACCTTCTGTAAATAAATTGTTTCAGTTTCATTGAAAATGTACAATAATTTCCCCTCTCAAAAAACTGGAATTACAGTCAACTCTTTTTTTTTTAATACTTTTGTTTAGTAATAATTTCCCTCCCTCCTTGAACAAATTAAGGGAAATATTAAAGCTTGTGAACAACTGTGATAGTTTCAATTTAGATCACTTTGTTTTTGTGAACTCTTTCAGTTTAAAATACATGCTTAAATAAGTTCACTTGACCAAATGCAAAATACTTTCCTTTACAGCTGCCCAAAATAATACAGGATTTGAGCTCTCTTAACTCTTACTCTCCACACTCCAAGGGGAAAATATGCTTGCATACTGAGAGTCATTATGGTGATTCCAGCCAAGTTATGAAAAAAACCCACTAGTTTTACTAGTCCATACTGATACTTTCTGAGCAATAATTGAGATTTTGGAGCTTTTTGTAGATAAGAGTTTCTAAATTAAGCTGAAGAGAACTCTTTGCTGTCTTTGTTTAAGCGTACGGGTAACCATTTCAAACTGCAGCATTTTGTACCTAATCCAAAGTCTGCAGAACTCATTTGTAGTTCTGTTTATTGTGAATGGTTTTCATGTTTGCAGTAGGTAAAATGTCTTTCTAAGCCGTCAGGAAGAGCCCGCTCTTGTGTAATGCTAAGGTATTGCTGTAGGAAAGCATAATGGAATTTTTCGAAGATGTAAAACTGCATTTTGACCCTGGGGTACCTATTGAACAGAAGCCTTGCCACCTTTTAGTAACGTAGGAACAGAGCTTAAAATCTGTGGATGTCTCTACATCTCTTACCTGCCTACCAATTTCTCAGCATTTCAGCTGGATAGGCCAATTTTTTCAAATACTTCTTATGCTAGGAATTAGTGGCTCCTTCGAAAACCATCACCACTCCCAACTTAAACTCCCATACCGTCCAGGCAAAAACACTTGATTAGATGCAACATATGAAACAATATTTGAATATGTTTGCCATATGCAGTGGATACGAATATTTGGTAACTTTCGCCTATTACAACGCATTCCCTTGGACATTGCACGTAATAACGCCAAATCCTGCCTCACTGCCTGGAGCTTTGCTGTGTTAAGATGCTGCTCTCACTCTGCAGTTGGATTCTCTTTGCTCCTGCATTTGCCAAACCTTTGCTTTAGACCTGAAGTGGGCAGTCACAGCCAGTAACCAGCGTTATGAACAGGAGATACAACATGCCCAGATCTGATATTTGTCTCACCAGCATCTTCCTAGTAGTTTCAAAGTCGCAGTAATATAAATGATATATAACAAACCTGTCCTATAGTTATGAGGAAATTGCCAAGCATCTTTTTCATCTCTCTATAGTTTTGTACAGCTGCTAACACAAGAATACGTATACAAATCAAGCATGACTGTTACATCAATGTTACCTAAAATGACACTCCAGCGGTTTCTTAAAACAAAAGTAAATAATCTAGGTATATGTAATAAGTGCTGAGCGTATCCTCTGTCTCCAGACAGGTCTCTCTTCCCACTGCCTCTTGCATGGTTAAGATTTTTCAGTACTTTTACTGTCACTGTTCATTTTCAGCATGGGTGATTTATTTTACACACAAGGAAAACGAACAAGAAAAAAAGTAAAATCATAGCAAAAGATGTAAGTGTATGTTTCCTCTGTGTGATGTTATAACCACTCTGGGAGCAAAAAAGGTTATATCTCTTTTATCTTGAATATATTTAGTAAATTAAATCCCTTTCTAATCAGCTCGCCCTTTGTCATACTTCACTGATACTTCACAATAAACTTTACTGAAGTATCTGACAAATATGCAACTGTGAAAACAGCATTAGCAAGATGGTGGGATGTATGAGGAATATGCTGATGAATAAGACGAATGCTGTAATGCCTTTGTATGAAGTGACAACACAGCCCACAGCAGACAGTCTGTGCAGCACTTGCCACCTGATGTCCTGGAGTGCGCTGCAGAAGGATTAAGAGAACAGAACTCAGAAGCTTCTGTCTCCGTACCTCACAGCCCAGGAACATGATGATATTCAATTAAACTAAAGGTGTGAAAATCAAAACTGACACAGAAATACCTCTCCATAGTAACTAAACTGTGAAACTCAGTGTTACCAGAAATCACCGAATCCATCAGCAAAACTTACAAGGAGGGACACGATATTTATAAAGACATCAAGATTACTGAGTTTTCATCATATTAAATGCCATGTACAGTGATTTAGGCCAATATGTAACTACTGGAAACTACAGCAAGAGCCAGCATGGAAAGTTATAGGTAGGTTCTTGCATCTTGTTCTGAAGCGCCTGGCACAGATACTGTAACACAAAGAACAGAATTGAGTTTTGAAGTTAAATGAGTAAGAGAAGGGAAATATTGCATATTTTCTTTTTTTTCCCTAACAAATACCTTTACTTATTTTCCTTACTGTATCAGCCCAGTTATGTAAAATAACTACACAGAATATTACTTTCTTTTTATAATTGTTTCACCAATATGGCATAATTCAAAATTTCATATTTACGTTTGTAAAAAAAAAAAAATAAAGAAAACTACAATTAACAACAAAAGTTGACTGTTAGTGATTTGTGTGTGTGTGTGTGTGTGTGTGCAGGGTACAAGAACTCACATTTTTACAGGATTCTTTTTTTTCATGAGTCAACTTTACTGCAAACATGTGTGACTGTGTGAAGAAAACTAGAAAAAACACATACTCCCTCTTCCCAACGTTTTCCCCAGTGCCCTATACAGCTTGCTATATAATATTTCTTCAATCATGAATATTTTTTTTCTAGCATAGCTATCTTCTGTCATCTGTTTTCACTCTTAAGCCATTCTGAAAGATTTGGGTTGTTTTTTTTCTTTTTTTTTTTAGTATTTTTTTTACACCCAATTCAACTAGTAACTCATCACATGCAGATCAGCTAAGTGAGAAGAAGAAAAGGTCATGACAATCAGGAAAATTCTTAAAGAGGATTATTTAGTGCAATCAAGAATTTAATTTTTCCCCCTTCTACATGAATACCATTTTCTGTTTGAAAGTCATTCTTTGCGAGAAAATTACATCTCCTATTCTTGTAACACCTTAAGAACACATTTATATTTTTTCTTAGGTTTAATATATTTGCACATGATGTCTTAGAAGCATATTAGTTGACTTTTCGTCCATTTTGACTTACAACAGAATTTGACACTATCCTTTGACCTAGCTTAGATTCAGTGCTATTTGTTAACTTCCCTCTGAATCAAACTGGAGCAGAGGCATCACAAAGTGAAGGGAGGCTCCAGGATGCCTTTTTGGAGTCAGTGCTTTATTCTCAATAGTTGGAACAAAGCTGTACCAAAATTATATTTCTATACCTGATTTACTGTTAATGCTGAGGCGAGCTTTTTGTTTCTGAACACCGTGCCAGTTAGACTCTAGCCCATCAGCAGTCATTCTTACTTAGAGGTTATATTTTACTTAAAAACAGTAATTCAGTATTTTCAATATTTCAATTTACAGTAAATTCACCAGCCTAGAATTTGACCATTTACTGCTTTTTTTTTCTGGCTAGTAGTAGAGCATTCTAATTTATTGAGCCAAATCTTCACATTTTCACAGAAATTTTACTCAGCACTTAATTTAATTGACTGGTGAAGTCTGTCCCAAATAATTATTCCAATATTATATTTTAGAAAATAATAAGTTGGAGTTCTGCATAACAGTTACTGATATTTCCTGATATGCTTCACTGTTCACACATATACACATTCACACTGCTATACAGATTTTTTTAAACTGTAGCAGACCTCTTGTATGATTTTCCCTCAGTGAACACAAGTGGGTTAAATAGCAAGTTCAGGATAATGTGGTTATTACAGTTGCCAGGATTAGAAACAAAGATTTGTCAATTCCAATAGAGAAATGAGAAAATTCAGTAATATCAATAAATAAATAAGACATCATCTGTCTAAAAGGAAAACTCATTCTAAAAATAATTAACTTAAAAGTGTTAGTTACATAGCAAACTTGAAGCAAAACTGACATTAAAAACAAGCAGAAGAGCAATTATACCAATGTATTTCTCCATATATCTTTTGGCAATACTACCTTTCCTTTAGGGGCACCCTGAGGAGCTTTGAAAACTAGCACAGTACATACAAGCCAAAGCTGAGTTTCTGTGTCATTCAAGGAAGATAGCAGTTAAACACAAGGTGAAATCAGCTAACAAAGCTCCAAATCACACTTATTCTCTTTAAACTCTAATGCTGTTTCAGCACTGAAGGCTTCTGTATTTTAATAGCAAAGTCAACACAGCTTGGCCTCTTCAAGATGGCTGAAGCCAGGTCTTCACCATACAGCCTTACATGTCCTCCACAGTGTCTTCTTTGGAGGAATATTCTCCACATCAAAATGGGGTGTCAGGACCCCTTCTATCTCACAGACTTTTTAGATGGGACATAGAGTTTAAGATGATAGCTTGTACCAGTGATAGACTTCATTTTACTGACTGTTGAACCCAATATACTGTGCAGTAAAGCTTAGCAGCTAACTCAGGCCTCTTGTAAGAGTATTGGAAGGGTTAAGCCTCCCATAAATGTATACCCTCTGTTTCTTCACTTATATCCACTTTCAGAAAGTTACCCTGTGATCAGTTATCAACAGCGTGTCCTAAAAATCTTCGCTGGCACACTAGAGCAGCAGTGGTGGTATGAAACAGTGCTCGAGGCAAATGAGAGAGACAATGCTACCTTCCTCTTTCCAACATTCATTACTGCACTGTCTCTTCTTCACTTACAGATATTTGCCAAATGTGGCTACAATAAAGAGCGGAGAAATGTGTGCTCTTTATGATCTTTCGCCTTTGCTTTCCTGCTCTGCCTGCTGGCCAGCGTGACATGCAGTAACTGGGTTATACTATCTTGGCCCCTTTTAGGTTTGTGAAAGTTTTTTCACGGATGATCCCCCCCCTCCCCTTTATTTCAGCAGGTTGTGATTGTGCCATAGCTTAATTAAACTTTTGTGGTCCCAGCTACTTTTACTTCAGCAAGATTTTGTGTAAAAGAAAAGAGGGTGTTTAGATTAACTTTGAATGTCCTTGCAGCTGTGAAATGTGGATGGCAGTGTTGCTGGAACAAACTCTCTTGTGAGGTTTCCTGTACTTTCTGCTTGCAGTGTTGCCAAGAATATTCCTAGGGCAGCTTTTTCACAGTAACTTGGAATTTCACACTCAAGATGAAAGCAATGCAAAAGCAAATGAGAAGCAGAGTTTGGAAAGAAAGAAAGAAAGAAAGAAAGAAAGAAAGAAAGAAAGAAAGAAAGAAAGAAAGAAAGAAAGAAAGAAAGAAAGAAAGAAA
>VXAA01001529.1:981535-1016509 GCA_013399115.1 Anseranas semipalmata | reverse complement strand
GAAAGAAGGAAAGAAGGAAAGAAAGAAGGAAAGAAAGAAGGAAAGAAGGAAAGAAAAAGAAAGGAAAGAAAGAAAGAAAAAGAAAGAGAGAAAGAGAGAAAGAGAGAAAGAGAGAAAGAGAGAAAGAGAGAAAGAAAGAAAAAGAAAGAAAGAAAGAAAGAAAAAGAAAGAAAGAAAGAAAGAAAGAAAGAAAGAAAGAAAGAAAGAAAGAAAGAAAGAAAGAAAGAAAGAAAGAAAGAAAGAAAGAAAGAAAGAAAGAGAAAGAAAATATTTCAGGTTAGCTGTGTTAAATTCAAGAAATGAGCAATCTTAAAGGAAATGAAAAGATTCCTTCTTTTTCCCTCCCTTCACCAACTAATAATTTCCTACTTAATATTTCCTTCTGCTTTTCCCTGCCATCCATCAACAGTGGCACAGAAGTTGCTTCTACTTTATCTGCTATTTACTGGCACTTGCAACTTGACTTCTCTGAAAAATGGTTCATAAGCAGCCAGCTCATGGATTTCGAACAGCCTCTGGCTCTCTGCTTATCGTTGGAGGCAACTGAAGTAGTGCAGTAGCATAGCTAGCTTACACACATTCATAAAAGGACTGTCCCCTCTTGGCCTGGGGAAATTTAGTCCCACAGGACTTTATCCTCTATGTGTTTAAGCATTCAACATCAAGCACTGTATCCTGTTTTACCCACATAACTCAGGGCAGAAAACAGCGAGGCAGCTCTGCTCCCCATAACCTGTAGAAAAGTTGCTGGTCTCTTGAGAAACCTACCAAATCAGTCTCCATTCTGCGTGTGTGAGATTGCTTGCTTGAGAAATATTTCCATCTTCAGCTTCTACAAGGGCATCTGTTTAGCTTCTGACTTTTTTAAAAAGCACCTTTTCGTCAGCAGCTGAAAAACAGGAGACGTGTTAGAGTCGGTTCTGGGACTGCTGCTAAACTCTTGCATGCGCTGTGCCTCATGCCAAAGCGTCACAGTACTTGGGTCTCGCATGCAATATTGTCTGTGGCGTAACCACAAGGACAGCTTCCAAGCCCTGTAGATTTAATGAGTCTGAGCACACTTTTCACAACCCAAAGTGGAGCAGCTGGAACCTGAAACAAATATTCAAAGCTTCGTTTTCTAAGGACCATATGTATAGAGAGGGCCTAATGCTAGTGATAAACATTCAGAAGCCTTAGAAGAAGACTGAGTAGATTTATGAATGGAAAAGTAAAGGTGCCCAAATTCCAGGATCAGGTTGCTTAATAAAGTGATTCTCTTGTTGTGAGAGTAACTTTGCTAACATCATATGATAATACTTGCAAGTCTCTTGGCTTATCTTTTATTGCCTAGTACTAAATACACACATACTCTGTGACTGAGAATACATATTTAACAGTCCTCTACTGGTGTAAAAATCCAGCTGAATGCTTTTGTTGCTTGGAGGTCTTCCTTCAAACACAAATGAAAAACTGGATGAAGCGTCAACATCTTCCCTGCTTCACATAAAGCAATTACATCTGTCCAGCAACTGACGTATATTTTTCAGAGGCCAAGTGTGTAAAGCTGTAGCCTCCATTTGCAGGGAAATGAAGAAAATTCTGTAGATATCCTCCATTTCTTGCTTCTCTAAACCTATTATTCTGCATTTCATATCCTAGAAACATTAACGTCCAGCTGAACAATTCTAGGAACATGTTTGCCTTTGCCAAGAGCTGACATTATTCTCCAAGAGGAACACAGAGTTGGTTCCAGATATAATACCAGCTTTTCTCTCATGCTCCTCAGATGCCTGTTCTTTACAGGAGCTACTGCTAAACTTCTCTCTGAGAAACACAGGAGAGAGAAGTCACAGCCTCAGTATTCATGGAGAATATGAAAAGAAATACTGTACTTTTCAGGGAAGAACGCAGCTTGGGAGGGAATGAGAATGAATCATAGTGAATCATTTTCACTCACTGAATATAGTACAGAAATGGTAGGGGGAGGAGAAGGGAGGAGTGTGAAGACATTTGCCTCTGTCATTCTATAAAGTAACAGCTAAACCTTCTCAGGACTCCTTTAAAAGCTGTGTGAAATGTTTAGTGCAGATATACTTTCTGTGCAAACACTTAGTAAAAGGATACAGCATACAGGAAAAAAAACCACACTGACTTAACAGTGGCAGTGAGTGTTAAGATGAGAGTTTGACGCCATGGCATCCAAGGTCTGGGTGGTCTGCTTGGAGAAAAGGATTGTACAAATCACCTTGTGTGAGATGACAAGGCAGGCAGATCAACACGGTTCAAATGTAAAAGAGAAGTGTTATGGTCAAGCACTTTCTAACTGTGCAGGAAGGATTCTCTACATTCTGCCAACCATAAGTTGAAGTAAGACAACTCTCCCTACGAGGGCGACCAAATAAACCCATATTAGTATACATGTTTATATTCTGCATGGAATAGCAATGATCATGGAGATGTTGTATTGGTTTAAAAACATTGGTACAAAATCACATCAACAAATTACAGTGCTACAAAATGCACATTTAGAATGGGCCTAACAACTACAGGCTAACTGACGATGAGGTAAGAGTGGAGAAATTTCTCTCCTAGAAAGCAAATGTCTTTATTTAATGCAAGTATCCTATATATGCCTTGTCTGGATCAGTTTCTGTAGAGGGAAAGCTAGCTATATGAAACAAGAAATATTTCTCATTTTTATTTTTTTTAATCTTCATTTTCAAAAATATTGTTTTTAATTTAAGAATTTTATGAGACCATTTGAATAAAGTATGTTTTGGTAAAATTTACTCAGGTGATTCTGGAGAGAAAATGCCTTCAAGAAGATAAAAAGGGAATCTGTCACCTTCTAAACTGGAGTTCCTTTGAAGAGAATGAACTAAAGTCTTTTTTTTTTTCCTAAACAGTGCCATGTGTAGGCCTGCATTGTGATGACATGCACAAACAGCTGATGATGAAGACAGACAAGAAGTGAAATTTGAAGGGGTAAAAGTTATGAGAAGACCAGCACATAGCCTAGGATTTCAATTAGGAGTGTTCATACACCTCCCCACTTCTGAGGTTCTCAGATGAAGAAATAAACGCAGCTGTCTCTGGAGAGACTGCAGAAATTTCTGTAACATCAGTTAACAGTGTTTACCTAAGTCCATTTTTCACTGACTCATCTCCACACTGAGTTGCTACAAGTTGGCCTCTGCTCAGGAAGACAGCTTGGCAGGAAAAAGATTCCTCTGCTTGCTCAAGGTCTTCTTACTGACTGACTAGGGCCAAATTCTCTAGCGGAGCTGGAAAATGTGCCAAGGAGTGTAGCTCAGTTTGTTTTTCTTTTCTTTCTTGGTCATAAAAAGGAGTTGTTACCCTGCACCACAGAAGATGCAAGTTAGGACAGTATTATGATTCAAACTGGGTAGGCGGAAGAGAATAGTATGTGCTGGATGTGACAGGCATGTTGGCCAACCCAGCTAGAAGAAACCAAATGGAGAATGGTTTGCTGACAACGTGAATGGACGGGAAGCCACTCTATCCAGAGGAAGGGAAAGTAGGAGCTTTTTGTGTTTGGTCTCAATCTACACACACCTTCCTTGGGAACACATTGAAAATTAGAGTATGATATGAGGACTAGACAGTGAAGTTAGAAAAACAGATATGAAAGAGGGTGCACACTTTTAATGATCTGGGTAATTAAACATTGGAATAATTTAGCAAGATTGTGGTGGATTTTCCATATGTTTTAACATGTTTATACTTAGACTGATTCATAACATGGTATCTTGCAACAAATTCATAAACACAGTTTGGTAACACAGATTTTTGCTTCAACTTGCAGCAAGTGTATAAATAGATTTAAAGTTATTAACAGGAAAGCTAATAAAAAAAATGAAATCACACTATCAGCCACTCAGGTAATCCCACCCACCTTTCATACAATACAGGGAGATTTCAAGCAATCTCCAAAAGGGCAGACTGGGTTAGAAAAGAAGAAAAGAAAAATAATATTCATAAGAGATTTATAATTAAAGCCAAAGATTCATTTCCGTTTGAAACAGATGGTCAGGCAAAGGCATTCTGGATAATTTAGCAAAAGCCTGTGCTTCAACTAGCTAACAAAAGCACTGATTTAATCTTCCATCTAGTTCCACAGGGTAACCTGTTTATTGCGTATTACAGATCAGGAAATATCTGCATTGCTTTAAAAAAGAAACATGCTTACAGAGCCAGTGCAGATCAGGAATTACAAACAGCATTACTGTTTTTAATGGAAATACTGAAAATAATTTAAGATTGCAGGTGAAGAGAAAGACAAATAAGACACATACAATAATAGAAAAGAACGAGAGATCAAGGGGTGAGGGAATCAGGAGAAACCTACTGTGATTGTAATAAAGAGTAGATACCTAAAGTATCACTAAGATATTGCAATGGAAGTAGTGTTGAATAATGCAGTACGTTTGATATACATCAAAAGTAAGTTTTTCTTTGTTTCTTCAAAGTAAATTAAGGAGCCATAACATCATGACACAGTTACAGTATTGGACTGATAAATCTCAATGGCAGCACTAGAAACATGCTTTCATACCTTGGGAAGGTTTCTATCTCAGGAGACAATTCGGAAGAGAGTCATTAACATGTCTTTACCTCTGGGAATAAGAGATGTTGGCAACTTTATACCAACAGTGTTTTTTCTTCCATCTGCGCTCCCTGAACAAATAAATAGCCATTTTTGTTTAATGCTGTCTCATCAACCTCCATAATTCATGAAATGCCCATTTAAGCCAGTAAGTATCTCACCTAGACCTGTAAACAACAGAACTGCAAACTCTCAGACCTGCCCTCATTTCATTATTAAAGCTGTTAATGTTTTCTGTCAGTACCAATACCCTTGCAACTGTACTTCTGTTTATATTCTCAGAATGTACTTGGTGAACAAATAATAAAATTCATGGTTCGGGCAGAAATAATATCACTAGGCAATTACAGACTGAGTAAGTTATGGAATTAGAAGACAGTTCTACAAATATATTTGATATTATCCTAGGGAAAATATTACTCATCTTGTTCTATGCAACAGAAGATTTTAGGATGCAAATTACTAAGTCAACCTGCGTATTCCTCCACCCCCAGCTCCTCCCAGTTAAACTGTGGGCACAGGTAGCAGCAGCAGCTTTTAGAACGTAACCTTCACCTCCCCAGTCCATTGTGATGATGATGAGAGTGTTAATTAGTACTCTTCATCTCCAAATTCAGTATGTAGCAGCTAAACTAGGCAATCAAGAGGCTACCATGGTATTACTACACTCTGATTTAACCACGGCTGCTACAAAATTCCAGTAGAGCACACCTGATGAAGTGTTTGAGGAATGCTGACCTTATGGTTTAAACATTAGGCTCCAATTCAGGACATCTGGGCTTTTGCCAGACCTTGCCAATGACTTCCTCTGTCACCTTGGAACAATCTATGTCTTATTTTCTGTATGTAAAACAGGGATAGAAATAATGCCCTGCACTGCAAATGGCAAGGGCAGATTTAGTAAACATACAGAAACTGCTCAAAACCAGGAGTACACACAGTGATGGACAACAGTGGAAGAAATAACTAGGTATGTGTATCACAGTAGTGTTTCAGTGAGATGGAGCAAGGTTCACCATTCAGCAACGATAAACCAGCATGTCATACTCTGGATCAGGAAAGTCAGAATGAAGATTTGTCCACAGTGATGGAAAGTAGCTAGTTTATTGCATTGATTACTCACCTAAATTATCTTCAACACACTCAGTCTCGAGAATGCAACTGTTAAAACACTCATTATGCATGCTAGCCTGAAGGGTATATCTGAGTAAATGTAATACATCTGATCTAAATAAGTGTGAGTTAAACAGTGACTACCCCCTGGAATAATGAAATGTGAAGAAGTAACTTTTGAAAATTTACTCCTAAGAGGAGGATCTCCATAGCTTTCCTGAATTACAGGCATGGCTGCTGTTAGGATATTTTGAGATACAAAATCTAAATAGATAGTTTATTTTATATCCTCTTTATTTTATACAGTTTCACCTTCTGTTTTGCACAGGGAGCTTTTAGAAAATGGCTGTAGAAGTTGAAACAAAGAACGGAATTGCTGTGAGAAAACATCAAAGTCCTTTTTTCAAAGCAGTTTCAAACAAGATTGCAATTTTTTTTTTTTTTTTCCCAGTGTAAGAATAATCAACACTTAAGGGGTAAGAGATTGCCTCAGACTGAACGAGAAAAGAAAACACGAGGATTGCAGCCCGTTCCCTGCCTGGGCTCCCCGGCTGGGAGTGCCATCCCGAGACTGAAGCAGCAGGGGATGCTCTAGGCTCAGTGCTGCCTGCAGGGCAGAGTTTGAACGTTGCTGCTACCATCCATCACAGGAGATTTGGGCTTTCCAGACTCCTGGATGCCAAACAGTTTCACTACTTGAACCAAGCAATCAACAGGTTAAAATAACTCTGATGGTGCAAACAGAGCATACACCAAATTGCATTAGCAATGGCTACCTGGTAGGCCTCCGATGTAGCAGGCAAAGAGAAATCATCATTAGAAGGAGATGCTTTCATGGGAAGCAGTATTGGGTCCAGCCCATGCAAAGTGACTGCAGACAAGATTTGCAGGTGACACAAAGGCTGGTAGAATGGTGTACAATACGGGGCACAGAGCAACCACAAAGATTACCTGATAAATTCAGCCTCTTCAACAAAATGTGTTTTACTGAAACCCCTGGGCTGATGCACAGAATGTATGTAACAAGGAATGAAGGTGTACCAGGAAGAATGGCTGGGGTGGTGAAAACCCTTAAATCAATTTGAGAGTCACAGAGGACATGCACTTCATCAGAGGCAGAGGAGTACTCCTTACTTCTGAGGAGGTGATATTTCTTCCCTCATATCACTTGAATGAAATTAATACTCGAATACTGTATCCACTTCTAATGTCCACATTTTTCACAGTCTACAGAAAAACTGGACAAGGTAAGCAAAAAAAGCCTCAGCTTCTATCTAGGAACTTGAGAAAGTACCACACAATGTTTAGACTCTAAGGACCCCATCTGTTCAGCTTTTAAAAAAAAATTAAAGATTGGAATACAGATGTATAATCATAAGAGCAAAACACCAGGTGCAAAGGACTTCTTAGTCTTGGGGATAAAGGCATCAAAAGGCAGGAATCTGTAGCCAGACCAAAAAATCAAATTAGAAAGAAGGAATACATATTTTTAACTCAGATATTAAATATTGCAAGAGATTTACAATGGGAAGTAATAGATTTTTCATATTTTTCTGCTTTAAGTCAGAACTGGATGGTTGTTTGTTTGTTTGTTTGTTTGTTTTAAGTTTAGCCAAATAACCATTATCTTCTAGCTAAACAGAATTTACTAGGTTTGAGTAATGAAATGAGAATTAAAGTATAGGAAATGGCAACCCAGCAAGCTTGTGTCTTTAGCGAGACACTGTATTTAATAAGTCTAAGCCTGTGTATAAGCCTGTGTACTTCTGAGGAACAACCACGACAAATCTGAGAAAGACATGATTTTAGCTGGACTTTAAGGACTGTCCACAGGCTGGTCTTTGCAGGCATGGATGAGAAGGAAACAGATGTCAGTGGGATCTCAACCTGTTGAATCTGCAATAGAGAAAATCTTCCACTGATTTTAATGTAACCATCCCACAAGTTTAGTCAGTGTGTAGAAGAAAAGTGTTTGGAAAGAAAGTATAGGAACCAGAAAATATACTGTTTCATTTAAACTTGCTTGTTATCTGGGGATAACTATTGGAGCTTGGCATACTCACATGCTAAAAAGCTTCATGACTTTCATGTTAATGACTCGGTAGCTCGACCTGAGGCTAAGAAGACTGGTGGGAGTGGAAGCAGCACGGCATGTTCCTCCTTCACAGAAGAACCGAGGAAGCTGATGCAAACCAGGCACTTCTTGTTCTTCTTGTGCTGTCGTTTGACACGGGAGGGTGCCAAGCAGACTTTCACATCTGATGTCGAAAGCAAAATTAATCATTTAGCCTTTTCCCTTTCAAAGAGAACACAAGAAATCTAGTGGCAGTTCAAATCTCAAAGAAACCAAATATAAAGAGAGCAGCTGTAAGGTTGTGAGTTGCCGAAATCATCATTCTGAAGGCTGGGGCTGTGTGCTCCCTCCATACCCCTGCAAACCCTTCTTTGATGAGGTTAACATTTATTTTATCCCCATGCCTATGATGGATACCTTCCTCTGTTGTCAGAACAGAGTGGAGATGATGTAAATGTAATTTTCAAATCCTTAGTAGCTACCCACATAGTAATAGCAGCTCAATTATTTGAGTGTACTAGAAATCAGTCTGGCTAAGAGATTGCTTAGCGATTACTTGACAGCCTAAGCAATTTGGTAAAGACAAACAGTATTGACGAAAAAGCTCCAATATTCTCTTTATCAAAACTAATTCTACGCAATCCATCCAAAGTGATAAAGTGTAATGAAATCTGCTAATGAAAACCCAAATGAAACTGGAACCAATCAATATAAAAAGGTATGCTGTCAGAGAAAGACCTAAGAGGGTTGCCCAAAGGTAAGAGATTACTAGTTACACCCTTGGCCTTAAAGGTTTGCCAGCTTTGAAGGTTGTTTGTTTTAGGAAAAAACAAACAAAACAAAACAAAAACACAGATGATGATAGATGAAGTTTTTTCTACAATAACATTCAGTTTACCCTCCCAAAATAATCCTTTTAAGCAACTTGCAATTTCTTGACTCCATGTACCACACCAGTCACAGCTAGGTACTCTTCATTTTCTCACAGGGCCATGTTTTCCCTTCTTCTCTAGCCACCTTAAAAATAAAAACATATCTTTGTTATCTAAAATGAATGAATTAATCTATCACATTGGATTTTGGCAAATGCTAGATTCTGATACTAATGTCCTTTTCCAAACTGCGCGCTAGATACTTCTCCTACTTTTAGGGCCCTTTGACTTTCTCTTGCATGCAGTTCTGTGGTAGATAATCTTAATTAGCAGAAGCAAAGCTGCATTTAAAAGAGGGATAATCGTGGCCTTGTCAAGCAATTCTCGAAAGTGATCTTTTTAGGCAAATCTATGGAATGACAATAAACATCACGGCCTGCAGTAATTTTAGGCAATTAAATACTTGACTTTTACTGAGACAGATGTTTATTAGGAATTTTAAAAACATATTTTTCAAGCTATGTTGGTATGACATTTCAGGACCCTATTCTCCACTCATTATGAAAATTCACAGTAACAGCCATTAATCAGTTCTTTTACTTTGGTCGCAAGCTAAACTTTAGCAACGTTGCTCTGATTATAATTCAAACAAATGGAATTTACAAAATAGCTTATAACTGCATTGTGGAACATACCTTTGCTGCAACACCAATTCAAATCCAGGCACTTAATTAGATCTTCTTTTATGCTCTAAACTATATTTATATCTACAATTAACTTGTTTGGTAGAGGTGAAAATGAGCATAATTGAGGGAAAGGGAATGTTTTTCTCTTTTCACACTGGCCTGCCTTTTATACAACCCCTTCACTTCATCAAGACCTTGAAATATGTTCCACAGAAATGAAATGATGTACTTTATTGAGTACTTTGCTGAACAGAAATGGAAGACTGAAGTGAAGCTTGTGTTATCTAACTGCTAAATTAAATGTTATGCTCTTTTTTTTTTGTGGGAATGTGCATTCTCTGCCTTTTCTTGGAAACTAGAAAATAAATGATTGACAGCAGAAAGAGCAAAGTTACTGCTGTCCTGGGAGTACAGCTCATTAAACCAGTAGTCAACAGGTAAAGAAACGTGTATTTCAATGTCCTTCTCTGAGCTAATGCTATCTTTTGGAAAAGACCTAACACTGATAGTACAATTTCTGATATATTCATCATAAAATAAGCTATATTTTATTTACTTTGCTTCAACATCACTGATGAATATTCACTGGATTTAAAGCAAGATGGTCAAAGGAGCCTGTAGTTAGACTGTGAATGTTACATACTGAAAATTCCCAACTATTTTGCCCAGGACTTGGGTATAGTGCACAGCTATATTCAGCAAAGGTATGGAGTCCTTTGTTCACAGGTCTCCATTTGTTTTAGGAAAAAACAAATAAATGTTATGCTCTTATTATTATCATTCTTTATTCAGAGATATTCTGAATGACCTTTGGAGTGGAAGCTGGCAGATCCAGCACCCCATTTACACTCAAGAATGCCACTGGAATGAATTCAGCATCTCCTTATAGTTTAAGTATTCAGATGTACCTCTATCTTTTGTCTAATTGCATTGCAGAAGCTACTCATTCTTTGCCATCAACCAAATCTGAAGCTACTTCAATTGAACTAAAATTTAACAGCACGTCAGTTCCTAGTTCAATCCCCAAATGCTGCTGCCCAGTATCTGACCTCATGAATTCTAACTTTTGTTGCTGTCTCACTTTCTGATGCAAAAAGCTAATACTATTTTAAAGGCAACTTTCAAAATGTGGATGGCTGTGTAAAAGTGTGAGTGTTGGCTGCTGAACGTGCAGTGGAAGAAACACGGTGAAAGAAAAAGAAAGAAGCTTATTCTGTGCAGTGAGACCACAAAAAAACTAAGTTTCAATGTTGTCTAGACGATACCTCAGATAACCCATTATGTATAATCCTGTACAGATGGAAACACGAGTGCTCTTTCATCAGCTTGAAATCCAATCAGCATCCATTACTTCCAGGGAGAGAGACAGCAAGTTGCTGGGTTTAATGGCCTAATTTACTTTCCAAAACAGCCTCATGTCCCAGTAGATACAGGTATTTACTGGGTGGCTTCAGACACTAATGACTCCATTAGTTACGATAACTCATCTTCCATGCCTGAGCTTCACAACCTTATGGACTGTTCCCCCATCTTACAACACAATCTATATATAAGGTCCAGCATTTTAGATTTACTTACTATTCTTGGCCTTTCCTTCCACTGGTCTTTATCTGTAGCCAGGATAGTCTTTTCCTCTCCAACTTTATGTCAAACTAGATAACAACAACAATAATAAAAAGCTAACATGTAACAGTGGATGATAAAATTATTTAACCGTTTGGAAAATAATTCAAAGAGCTTTAGAATGAGATTGAGAAATCCTGAAAAGGATATCACAAGTATTTTTTACACTCATGGGATTTTAAAAAGAAATTCAGCATGATATACTGTGTTCAGGGAGCACAGATCACAAGGAAAGGCTTTTTTTCAAGTTCTTCTTTCTTCCTCTATGCCCTGCAGTTATGCTTCTCACTCTTCAGGCTGCTTTGGTGTAGAAATGATTATCCAGGATCACAGCTATCAACAACAGATGGAAAAGGAAGAAATAGTCTCCTTGCTCAGACTGGTCCTTCCAGAGTTGTAGATGTCACTAAGATCAGATCAGAGAGTTACTATCAGTGCTACCTTTTTCTTGTATCCTTAATAGCATTTGTTAGATACAAGGGTTAATAACTTAAAAATAAAAAAGATCCTTTCTACCCCCCTCCAAGTCTTTTTTTAGATCAGTTCAAAATGTGGGAAGAGAGACCAGATGCTGCGACTTACACCAAATATCAGGTAGTTTTCAAGAGTGCTTTTGCACAATAAATCATCCTGAGCAAAGTGTTAACTGCCTCAGGGTGTCTGTCCAGCAAGCAGAAGGACTGCTGGTTTTGATTTGAAGAATAGGACTGTGGTTTCAGTAAGTCTAGTGGCCTTCTTGAACTGTTTGCAGTTGTTTACCTCTCATACCTTCCCTGGGATTGGACACGTAACACATCCTGAGACGTAAATAGCCTGTGAAATCCCACTGTGTGGGTGAATGAACTACTTACAACTCTGTAAACAGAAAGCTGTTTTGGAGAGCAGTGTAGTATCACCAAAACCAGAGACCATTGCATTGTTGGAGTGAAAAGAGAAGTGATGAGCAAAAGTAGACAGGAAAATGGCAATGTGGTATTTTCACATCAGGATCTTTTCAGCAAAAGATTCAGGAAGGCTTCCAAATTGTGCATATTTTCTAACCCACTGTAAATCCAACCGTTGTCCTATACCAGATCAGAGTATTGATTTTAAGGGAATCAGCTTAACTGACAGCCACTGCAGCCTTAGAAAATGTTCTCCCATTGTGTGCTCTACAAACACTTACACTTGTGGCACATATATTTAATATATAGTCATGCAAGAACTGATCCACTGTTCTGCTTTACACTGACTGCTTTCAAGGAGTCCCGTTTTGCCTGAGAAAAAAAAACAGAAATAAATAATCACAGAAAAAAACCTTGTCAGAGAATAATGCTCTCTGGTTGCTTCAGACCAATAAAAGACAAAGCAACCATGAAACATTTCATGGAAAGAGGTGATCATAGATTCTATGAGCATAACTTTATTACAGTGCCTTTATTTCTATTATGCCAAAATAAATCAAAATATCTCAGTCCTTTTTTATATATAGTTTAGCTTACATATCTAATTTCAGCCCCTTCCAAATGACCTCAGAAAGTCGGAAATGTTACTATTTCTTTCTGATGCTGAACTCAGTGTTCAACACAGGCATATTTCAAACATAAACATAATGATTTGTGTGTTAAAATGTAAACCAGACAGCATACTGTTTCAAAACCAGTTCCTGCTTCCTTGACTTCTCTTCTAATGTTTATTACTGAAATATAGATTCTTTCCCAAACTAGAAATATACATCACAAAAAGTGTCTCTACATTTGTCCAACTGGTACATATACTTACATATTGATAACTGATCCAGACTACTTTTAAAAGTCTCACTGTTTTTCAAAGACAAAAAAAAAAGTATTTTCTCAAGGACGTGTATTTTATACGTGACACTTTGCAGTATAATATCTCAAGATATTATTATAATTTCTTTTAAGGACATTACTGGTACATTTAAAAGAAGTGAGAAATTAGTGAACAGTTGAGTTCCTGATTACTCATTGAATATTCTGGATCTTAAGTAAAGCTAGACAGATTTCTAAGAAAATTAATTATTCCTCTTATGACCACACAATATGAAAAAGAAAAGCAACAATATTAAACACCTCTGCAGATACACATTATTTTTTTATGGTTATTATTTACAGGTAACTACTCAAGAAGTCCATTCTTATTATCTTCTGAGTGTATTCATTACAGAAGTAACTCTAAAATTCAACTAACTTGTTTCTAAAAGTGTTTGTTAATAAGCTTTATTCAGCTTAGTAGCTGCAAATTTGCAGTTTTCCAGTTGTTGGTAATATATGTCTGCAGTTAGTTTCTTTTCAAAAAAGACTGGGGGGGTTGGAGTGTTGGACATCATTCAGATTTTAGTGTGCAATGATTTTAGAAATGTTTTAATTTTTCAACTGTAATCCATTTATATAAATGTGATTTCTGATTCAAATGAGATGTGGTTGGAAAGTATGCTTACTTTAAATTTTACCAAACTATGTTATAGCTATTTAGCAAATGAATCATAAATTTTATTTAACATAGTTCATCTTGAAACTTGCATGTGCATATGTATTGTATCAATTATCACAGATCACCAGGAATATGCGATCAGTACATCCCTTAAATATCCATGCAGACACCTTGGAAAAGGGTAAAGGTGAACAAGGCCTCAAATTATATACATATCGGAAGAAGAAATGCTGTTTCAGAAGTGAAATGTCACAAAATCATCTCTGCAACAAAAATAATAATAAGAAAAGCTTATTGAATTAATTTAAAATAAACCAGAACAGAATTGCTATCTTTGATGCCAAAAAAAAAAGAGCCAGACTACTTTTCTGAATGCCATAAAAATAAACTATTTTAATAGATACATAAATAAAAAGTTTAAAGTAGAATTTTCCCCCAAAACATAAAGATGGCCTAGCTTCTGTACAGAAACTGAACAATATTCATGTGACTACTTAATTAAATAATCACTTTGTTACATTCAAAATAATTGGAGGCAAATACATAAGTGATGTACCTGAATCATTCTCCTTTCTCATCCTAGCAGTGTCTACAGTATTTTCTTGTTTTACAGTACTCTGAGGATGTGGATCTGTTAAATAAAACTCTGAATGATAGAGTGAAAATAAAATTAAAAATCAAAGGAAAAACAAACAAACAAACAACCCTAGCACCCAAAGGGGTACCTTGCATCACCCACTAATTAAAGCTTTAATGGAAGAGAAAAAAGTACTGTGCTGTAAAATAAATTATGTCTTTTATGCACTGTAGTATAGTTATTTTAAAGTGTTTAAATATTACATTCACTTTGGTGATTTTTTGGTGCTTTTGCCTATGCGTATAATAAATTATACATGGCATGTGCTAGCTGTTCATGTGTGCTGAATAACAGCCTTCCGGTTTTACTACAAAAGGGGGGAGCTTAGCACACTTCGGGAATTTAAAAAGTATTTCTGGTTTATCTAAGACAGACACAGTCTAATTTAAACCAGCTTTCCTCCTACCATGCTCCTCTCCCCAGCCCCCACAGAAAGTTATTCTGATGGCTTCATGTTTTTGCTGTGTTGTATCAAAAAATGTCCCAGGTTGGTGACTAACACTCTCTGACCTACAGAGGTTCCCAAATTTTGTTTTCTTCCTTTGAATCACCGATCGCTTTGAAATCATCTGCCATTTTAACCTCTCCATACTCTTCAAAAATTCTGACTAATTCAGGCAAGGAACCACCATTTGTCCATCAAAAATGGGATTTCCGAAGTTAGGAGTTATCTGTGTTGTTATCTGGAATGTAGCTGTGATGGGTGAGCACCATTCTTCCTGTAGAGGAGAAAGTTTGTCATGTGGATGTTTATGTACGCTCAAGGCACAGTGTCAAGATATCTTGTGCTGGTGAAATTTGAGAACAAATCAAAAGATGACAGCTTCCATCCATAGTGCAGAGCTGGCATTTCTGGTATATTCTGTGAGAAGTTCACGAAAGTTGGGCCAAGCTGACTTAGACTTGGCAAAAGACCGAGTGCTTGAGTCTATCCACCAGCAAGACGTGAATGGCAATGTAATGATTGCCCTTTTTTCCGATTTGCTTTTTTCTTGTTCTTGTTCTTCTTTTGCTTATTCGCACCTTTACTTTTATCTGACTTCTTTTTCTTTTCGTCCTCCTTAAACCACGGACCCCAGACTCCTCCATTCAGCTTCGGGTTACTCCGAGGGTCCTTAGGTGGGTATCGAACAGGAACTGCGGTCTTATTGAACTGTGAAAGCCTCCGCAACAACTGTTTCACGACATCCGGATACCTGGCAGAGAGGTCCACTCGTTCATAGGGATCGGCGGTTATGTTGAAAAGCCACACCGTTTTGCCAGCTGACCACGAAACGCGTTCGTTATGCCAGCGGTTGGGGCCCACGTTACTGAAGGCCTGCGGAGGTACCCAGTCGCTATATCCTGGATTTCCTGTCAGTAGTTTCCAATGATTCACTCTGATGGCAGACTGAATTGCGGTGTTCCAGATCCCATAGCCAGCTGCCCAGGACCCATTTTTGGCTTTGGTGTAAATTGGGTCGATGTTGTGTAAGATGTCTACCCGTGGAGAACGTCTGCCTTCGCTAATGGTTTCCCATATATCATAGCCATCTAGCTGGATATCTTCATCAATCTGTCCTTCCGCCAGCGTGATCAAAGTGGGGAACCAGTCTGTGATGTGCACAAGCTCCTTACACACAGACCCTTTGTTTTTCAGAAGGGGGCTATGGACAAAACCAACAGCACGGATACCTCCTTCCCAGTAGGTCCCTTTGCTCCCTCGGAGAGGCCAGTTACTTCCTCCGGCCATTGGCTGCCCGCCATTATCTGAAGAATATATGATAATGCTATTGTCATAGTAACCATACTTCTTTAAAGCAAGGGTTACATTGTTTATGGCTTCATCCAGACAAGCTAGCATTGCAGCATATCTTCGCCTGTTTATGTTATTTATTGATCGATAATGTTCAAAATACTTGCCTGGTGCCTGAAGAGGCGAATGAACGGCTTGGTAAGCAATATATAAGAATATAGGTTTCCTGGGATTATGAGAAGCTAAGATTTGTTGTACTTTTTGTGTGTACATCTGTGTCGAGTAGATGCCATTGTCGTGATCCCAAGCTGCGTTATCATTCTCGTACAGGTCATAGCCACATATCCCAGGGCTGTCACATTTGAAGTGAGTGTAATAGTCACCGCTGCCTAAGAGCGAGCCAAAGAAAGTGTCAAATCCTCTCTGTGTGGGCATGCATTCTCTGCGATAGAACCCCAAGTGCCATTTGCCAACCATGTGCGTTGAATAACCAACCTCCTTCAGCTTCTGAGGTAGCGTGACGTTATCCAGAGGTAAGCAGTTGGGCTGGGTCGGCCGTATAATGGAGTGCTGAAGGCCGGTGTGTATCTGGTACCTGGAGGCAGGCAGGAGACAGACAGATGCATCAGGCGGGGGGAAAAGGAAGCACTCAGGCCCTTCCCCATGGACACCCACGTGTATAACTAACAGAAAAAAAATCCTAAGCATGAGGCAACTTCCATTTGAAATATTTCAAAGTGCATACGTCAAAAACTCACCAGGTTGTACTGTTAAAACTGCTGAAACAGGAGGACGGCATCTGTTTTACCGCACAAGCGTTTAAAAGAGTGGTTCCCCCCACTTCTATGGCCACTGGGCAACGACACTGAGCAAGTAACATGATGCAGCAGCGTCCCGTACTCCCTTCCCTTCTGGCCTCACTTTTAGCGTTTGAATTTCCCTGTAGCGTGAGCAGTGTCAGAGGATCTCAGAAGCACTGTGCTGCCTGCGAACCATTAGTTAGGCATTCCTATTTTAAAGCTAGCAGTCAAACCCACAGACGTTTCCAGCATCCCTTATGTATAATACAAAACCTAGAAAGCAGGACGATCGTGTTGCTTTTTCTGAGCATGAACAAGGAGCACAGCCCTGACTGGGGACCAGCTCTCACAGCATGCGCAGCGCCAAAACCCTGATGGTCTGGTTTCTGATCAGCCGTCATGCGAGCCGCATGTGGGCTGTGACTTAGCAGAGATATTACTAATACTATAACAACTGAGTCAGTCGCCAGCACGCGCATTATGGGGCCTGGCTCTGCTCTCCATGGAGCCTGGAACACCTACAGTCCCAGGCTCTGGCATTTATCTCCCGAGTAAGAGGCGTAAGTACGTGTGTACGGCAAGTACCCTGGCCAGAACTAAAGGCGCGTGTGCACTGACAGTGAGAGATGTTTGTGAGCGATCGCTCAAAAGAAAGCGGTAATTTCATCACAGGGTCTTTTGTTCAGAACTCATTTTCTGTCTCTGCCTAACATTTCTCTGCAATGTTTCCCTCCATGAACTGAGTTAGTCAAAGTATCTATATAAACAGGAGCACTGACATTTTGAGGTACCTTTTTTTTCCTCCACAGAAAGCTTTCTCACGTCACCATTTCATAATGATTATAGAAAATTATGTGGATATATACAATTTTTACAGTACCTCATAATTTGCTAGTGGTAAACATATCCACAGCATATAAATATACTGGACTTTGAACATGCAACAGCAGTATATTTGAAGGATAGGATAATAAATCCGGCAGTATAGTCTATGTGTAAAGAACACGTATGGCATCCATATGATTAGAAAATGAATTCAGCATGGACAGTAGCAAGTATCAGAAATCAAGCACAAATCAGTTTATACCACTTTGTCACTAAAAAGAAAATGTAACAGCACATTGTAAACCAAAGAAGGCTTCTCCCTGAGTGTAAGAATAGACTAAATTCTCAGCCATGAGTAGAACTGGTAGGTGCCTCATTACCGTGAATCTTTCAATCTTTCTCAAAAATACTTTTTTATTACTTTGTGGTAGTAGGAGTTGGGACTTCCTGACACATTCTGCTAGTATTGCCAATCTGACTGGCCTCCCGAGCTATCTAGAAAATTAAAAACATTAGGCTCTGCCTGTCCATAAATAACTTAAAGTCTGCTTTTATATGATGTCTTCCTGGACAAAATCTTAGTAGGCAACATAGATGTCTCTAATGCCTGCCAATCTGTAATAATTGTGTAACTTCCATTTTATTCTTGGGCTTACTTTATTTTCACAGAACCAGAAGCTCTAGTCTAACTAATTAATTGCAGAAGCTTTGGGTGTTGCACTCCTGCTTTAAGCTAGCCTGTACTCAGTATGCTGCAGCACTGCTTCTCTTTGTCTCTCTGGCACTTTTTCAGAGCATTGTTTCTATCTGTAACCAGTTTGTGGATCTGGAGACCCCTAGCCAATTGTCCCAAAACTCACAGGCTGGTGCTGACACAAGAGAGACTGCAGTAGTTACAGTGTACTCCCAAAATTATGGGTTTCTGGGCTCTACGCTTTACTTTCATAAAAGAAATGTCACGCACACACAAATATCCACATCTTCCCCATGATTCAAGTACATTATTGTTTAGAACAGGTAAACTGCAACAAGGAAACCACACTGACTAATGGCAGTGCCCCATACTTCAGTTCACCCCTTCTTTGAGAGTCTTCAGGGGACTGTGCTCAGAAGACATTTAATTTCCTTCCCCTTTTCTTCCCCCCTGCCTTGTTAAACTCTTTCAGTAAATTCCCCTCATCTGATCTGACTGAAGAAGTCCTTGCTCCCACCCTGCTATTCTAGTAAATGGCTCCTGCCTTCTTGAACCTTGACAGCCTCTTCTGTCTTGAGATCGACACCCAGTCCCCGCTGGGCAGTTTCTCCCATTACGCCAATTTTGCTGGAAGTCAGAATTTCCTCTAGAGTGATGCTGGTGTAACAGAAACCCCTCCATCCTCCTCCTTGACACAGAAGCTGAACCTGGGGGGAATGGTCAACAGAACAACACATTGCAAACCAAGCTGCCTCTTGACAAAGCCTACACAGCAAGTATGCTATTCATACAAAGTTAATTCTCATAAAGAATTCATGACCAACACGTAGATTCTCCAGCTAGGGCTTTTCAATTATATATTCAAGCATGAAATTCCTACACTGGTAATCTGACAAATACCGAACCAAGAAATATTAAGAATTAGCCTCAGTTATACATATTCTTAGTAAAATATCTGAAATAGAGCAGTGCATCTTGTTGCAGCAGTCCCTTCTGTAAGTTATTCAATATGCTGGCTACAATACACATTTAAGAGCCCTGCTCAAATTCTGTTCTGTTTTCATGTGCCTTTGGTATGTTTCCCATATGTGTATATGTCTGCTATTTATGGCACATTCAGAAGCTATGCTTCTGAATGCACATATATGCACACATATAGATATGTACATGTATATTTACATTTATAAAAAGGGATCTGCAAAATAATCAATGTTAAGTTAAAATATTTCAACTGCAGAAATATTTTGAAGAAATGGCAACCTATAATTATCAGGATATTCTTCACTATCACAAAAATGGTCAGGATTTGCTTACTTTTCTGTGCCACATGCCTTCCTAATCGATCCATTATGTGCTGATATTACTTTTTCAGTGAAAGTATTTTATTTTCAAAGGACTTTCAGATGTTTCATGGGAAAACAAAGCAATCTGAGCAAAACACAGTGATTATATGGAAGTAAATGGCATTAATAGCAATAGGAGAAGTGTCTCAACATTACTGTTTTGAAACTGTATTTAGACTATGTAAGAGAAAAAAAAATGAGCATGGAAAAACATACAGGAAATAAGAGGCAGATGCTGATCTGGGGGGAGTTCTCTTAGAAGATAAACTTATGAGCTCACTAACTGCCATGAAATTTCTGTGAAATGCATTCTATAGATTCCATAACTTTCCACCCCAAACTAGCTAATTCTTCAGAATACATTGGTTGAACTTAACCCCAAATGCAGAAAGCAAATTATGATAATGAATAGTCTGAAGCTCATCATCAGAATTACAACACTAGCAAGCAGGTCACTATAAACAAATGCTGACAGACCACAGAATCTGATTGTATAGTTTTTCAGACTTTGACCTTGATAGTATTTACATAAAGGTAGAAAAATTATAGTATTCTGTATAAAGTATAGGTGTTCGGGACTTATAGATACTTCGTGCATATATACCATTCTCCCTTTCTCCCTACCCCTCCAAGATTCTAGATCATGGCCATCTCTATTAGATACCTGAAATTTGAAAAAAGTCCTCTGTTCTTGCAGACCAAGGAACTAAGCAAAATTTATTTGAAATATCCATCTAATAACATACATATTGAAAATTATAAATTACTAAAATAGTTCTTTAAAAATTTTCCTCGCTACATGAGGATGGCTCTTCATTGCACATTTTGTACTCTCATTTCTATTTCATTAGCGTAGAAGTTGTTTATAGTAAAAAGACTGCTATAACTGTTCCAGCTAAGGCAGCTGTTTAATGCTAGTTGAATGTTACACCACTTTGTTTACTTGTTTGTAGTGGAAACTTTAAAGCAACGGACTCCCAGAGAGAGTATTACGGTGACTTCATGGGTCCTTTGGTGCTTGGATGCTGAGAGAAATATTTTGGAGGTTTCTTAAAATAAGTAAATAAACAAATAAATCCTCCATCCTCAGTTTGATACTGTTTTTGAATGCAATCTCCCTTCCTGTTTCAGTCTACAAGGACACAAAGCCAAGCCAGTGGCTTTTACACTTCTCCTACCCCCAGTCTCAAGGTGCAGTGACCATTAAGTTGTTAAAGGTCAACTGTCACATTCAGGTGCCAGAGCCTTTGTGGATGCAAATCACCGTGGGGACACTAAAGTCAATTTGACCTGAGCTTGAGGAATGCATTAACATTTGGAGGCCTAATTTCCCACTTCTGATGTCCTTAGTAAAGCTAAATTACTTTCCCAGTTCTCGTCTGAAGAGCAAACCAAAGTAAGGAAGTGGATCAATGATACTAATCTTTGCACATTTTCACTACGACTCCCCTGAAGCAGAGAGCAAGACTGAAGGTCTGTGTAGGAAAGAAGCTCATCCACGTGGTGCTTCTGCAGTCTTAAACATATGTACGCCAAACCAGTTTTCCTTAAAGACGTCTCCCTAAGGAGTTTTCTATTGAATACTTTCCCCTTAACTTCAGGGCGGGTTCTCCTCTGAGAAAGAAGCTCAGATGTTTCTAATTTTGTAATGTGCATGTACAAAACTATTAATTTTAAGTTTTCATAATTTTAAAATACGGGATTAATTGTCTTCAAACCAAGATTCTTTTAAGGCTCACTGAAGATTGACAAAGAAGCACAGTGTGAAGTTCCTCATTTCAGGAACTTTTGCTAGCACAATTCTAGTCAGGACATGTGGATAATATATTTTTAGTATGCTTGCATATCTTAGGAAATGTTGAACAAATTTTCTCAATCTTTAAAATAATAAATTTTAGGCTAAGATTTACAAAAGAATATTTAAAATTAAAAAAAAAGTTACAAACAGAGGGTTAGCACTGAGGTATGCATGCTACATGAATTAATTAATTATTGATCACTATGAATTTCCTTGTTAAAAATTATAAAAAACTGCAAGTAGACAGCAGTCTAGAAAGAGTTTTAGTGACTACTAAAGAACAGGCTGTGACATCTTACCTGAAACTGTTTGTATAACACAACAGTTTGAAATATACCTATTTTGGGTGAGCAAAGAATACAGGAACCAGTGACATTTTTTGTCTGGAGGCTCCTACTCCTCAGAGGTCCAAGTCTGCCGGGAGGAAAAAACTCCAACATCCCACTTGTCGCCAGCAAATGATTAGAAGCAGGACTCAATGACCAGTAAGAGTAAATAAATCTAATAACGACTTCTTTATAGTGGACAGAGGCTTTTGCATTCAGTTCACAAACCCTAATTTTTTGAAAAAGCTGTTACTTTGGGCAGCTGGCTTTACTCCTGTTCACCTCAAAGATGGTTTGAGTTCCATAAGATGCTCACGAGGGAAGTGGAAGCTGTGCAGAAGCTCTTCTGCTTGCAGCCCTCCAAACGGGCTGGTGAAGAGCATGGCAGAGATGTGCAAAGTTCCTGACCAGACACAGACCAACATAAAAGAACCACACAAAAATATGATTTGGTATCAGAAATATTTGCCATAAAAACTAAATGCTTTATGTTGAATCTGCTCAGGTTTTTAAAAGTCAAACCAGAGAGTAAAGTTGGAAAATGGGCAGGTTGATACAGGAGACACCGGGGCAGAGAGATAGAGCTCAGCTGGTTTAAGTGAGATGCAAATAAACCTATGACAGCCTGACACGAATTGTTGCAAAGCAGTCAGTATCACTTCATAGCCCCTTCAGACTGGTGATGATGAAAGCCATAGCTTGTAGCCACAGTGCTTCTTTCTCATTTTGTATTAAATATAATTAGTTATAAGCAAAATGGTTTCTAAATTTTCATGTCTTTTTATTTCCAGTCTTTTCCTAACTTGGATATGGGCAGCGAGTCTTGCCTTTGCTGATTTCCCCTTACTGTGCTTTCATGAGAGAAAAAGCAGGCAGTAGGCATCTCAGCATTTTTCATGGTAGCAAGTTTGAATATCTCTTTTAGATGTGACCAGGTTAACTAAAATCTGTTGGTCCCATCCTCTCTCTTCAGTATCGATAGTCCATGACAACTGCGTCCTATTGCATGTTATACATTTTCTAACTGCTAGCATAAAAGTTTTGGTTTTCATGCAACATAGTCTTCTCGGAAACAATCTTGAGGATCTTCGAGCCTGTACTATAGAAGTTATAGTTTGTCTTTCAAAAATAGCAGCTACTGCAGCAGCGCAGGAAAAAGTGTTTTTTTCTGCAATAAGTTCTGGATACTTGATTCCAAAGTAAAGTTACAGCTAAGGCTTCAGTTCAACATATAGTTGAAATCTGAGTGTGATTTCAGTCAGGTAGTTGGCTGAAACAGGACCAAAGTAAGCAATAAAAGTTTGTGCCATGAACATGAGTGATGCTATAGGGACGGAAATAACTCACAAATCAGCCGTGCAGCATTTTGTCCTGGTTAAAATTCTGAACAACACTAAGGAGTGAAGGAAATGCCTTATATATGAGAACATGATCTGTCATAAAATGTACCCTTGTGCTGAACAATACAAATTAAGGATAGAAAGGATGTGTTGGCTTATGTTGCCTATTTTTCTACCTGCTTAAAAGCGTGGCTAAGATATTCTGCATATCTACAGTATCTCCCCAGTGGTTTGAATCAGGTATTACCTACTTGTATTGATACACAGATGTGGTACTATAGCTAGAGGGTTACTGCTCTGAGATGGCGGGTGCATGACTTTACGGCAGAAAGAGGAACAAAGACTTACTTCTAGAGCATGGAGGCACTTCTTCACTAGGATCAAGAGTTATGGTTGGAAGGTTCAGAGGAGCCCTATGGCAGCAAGCTACAAACCAAGTACCATGCCACAGCCTGCCAACACTGTTTAATTTTCTAGAAATTTAAGGGAGGCAAAGACCATCCAAAGTAAACACGATCCCTCCGGTCCCCACAGTCCTGGTTCCCAACTGTTCAACTGGCTGAATGATGAGCGTGGGCTGGGATCAGACCTGGGTGCACACCACTGCCTCACCTTTCTGAGCCAGAGTGCTACCATTTAACAACTTCTATCTTCTAGCTTGTAATGTCAAGATTTTTATAATTTCTTTGGGTGGTAGAGCGCTATGAATGTAGATGGGTCAGAGATGCAAATACAACATTAAAGACTAAATGTAAACTCTAAACACTTGCAGACTTCCACTGTATTGTCCCACAGAAAACAAAACTGAAGTTTTCACGCAGACATACTCACACATCCATTTCATCTTCAGCTGTATTCCTTGATTTTTATGTGCTTATAAATCATAGCAGAAAATATCTACTTCTAAACCAAGCATTTACATAAAGAGTCAAACTGAAATTATTTACTGTTTTATCACTCTGCCAGGGTTACTGCAACATTTCACTTGAAAGATTCTGAATCTTGTACTACTTTCAAGCTTTTTTTTAGACAAACAGCTAAACAATTAAACAAAAAATAAAAACAGCTAAATAAAAAAAAACAGCTCAAGCTTTTCTATCAAATATAGGAAAAAGAAAAAAAAAAAGTATTGATTTATTCATAGACTAATAATTTTACAGTTTTTGTTCCAATTGCCTTTTTCCAAGGACCTACAGGAGCTGAGGTACCCTTGTTTAACCAAATGGCATTTGGAGTCTGATGCATTAACTCGACCTCAGAATCATTTGGAAATTCTGATCTCATGCAAGCCCTGGCATTGAGTCATTTGAATAATGTCCTTACACAACTATACCGCTTATACCGTGAACATATTTTTATCACCCGGCACCTAGAAATGCCACCCAGAGCTACATTCACAGAAATAAACATTTATCGATAGCAAGAATCAGAGGGTCTTTGAGTGAGCTCCTTGCGGTGGCTCGGTGGCCCCAGGACAGCAATTGACCCTGCTGCTCGAAAGGTGGGGAGCCAAGCCAAAAACGGTGCCCTTTGTGGCTCCCTGCTCCGGCCAATTTTGCATCCCGAAGATATGCACCGGCAGTGCTCTCCTTTATTGTCCCCACCACCTGCTGACACCAGGAGGGAGTCCGAGCAGCGGGAAAGAAACTGTTGTCTCTGGAGTTGCTAGTTTTAAAGGGAAAATAGCTGATTACAGAACCAAGCCGGGAGAGAAAAGAAACAGACCTTTATCTGCATTTCCTTGGGATTACTCTCCCTGGTTGTAAGGGGCACTTTGTGCAGGGGAAGATAAAAATGGTGTAATGAAACCCAAGCAGAAGCTTCGACTTTAAATCACCCCATGTAATTAGTATTTTCATACACTAATTCCTATTTTTTACAAAACATTATTAAACTCTCAGCATATCCGCTACTAACCTTTCCTGTCATTGAGACAATTTATCTGTTCGAATGGGAGGACAAAAAGGATAAAGGAGAATGTGGGAGTAAGAAGCAGCTGGAATGCATATGTGTATGTGCAGCTATTGTTGTCTTTGCTTGGAGCCTGCTGCAGCTGTGGAAACAGAGCACAACGTTTCCAACTTTATCACTGAACATTATTCATTTAGAAAAAAGGAAAAAATGTGTGATTGCATAATCGACACTCTTGGTTTCATGTCTACATGTAAGTGACACGAAAAGAAAACAATCTGACTAAATACTTTGCATGCCAACCACAAATCCAGACATTTCCACCAAATTCTGGGCTCTTAGCAAAAGTAGACCCTTTCGGATTTTGCAGCTAATCAACATGTTTCAAGGAAAAGAAACGCACTGCTGTGAGTTCAGGAGCATACCGGACCTGCACTCACAAGAAAAGATGTTCACATAAACAGGCTGCCCCAGGGTATTTCTCTGAAGTTAAGGCAAGCAAATATGAAAGGAAAACAAATTCATTAGTATGAGATGAAATTCTCAGTCCCGCTCCAGTCATTTTTCCAGGAGGGAAAGCAGAAGAATATGACATACATGGAGTCTAAAAGCCATAAACTGGAGTGCAGAAGAGTTCCCCCCTTGGGAACTTCAATAAAATGGCCTGCAGACCCTGTTGCAAGCACTGCATGAGGCTGGAGCAAGAGCAGCATGTCAGAACAGGGACATGGCACAGAGCAGTTGGTAGAGGCAGGTCTGTGCTACAGCACATACCTCCTGAGCGCTGAAACGCGTACAAGTGGCCTTCATTTTAACTTGTGCGTTCACCGCTGCGCTTCAGAGAGAATACCATCTCAGATACCACTAATATCCTGGACTAGGCATTCTTGCAGGTAGGGTAGATTTCAACATTTCAGTGTCTCCTTGAAGCAGTCTGCCTAAATGAATACATTAATAGATAATATCACAGGCCTCTTTACATGACTAGACCAAAAATAATTGCCACATACCTGCATGAAATATTTTTAAGCTAAAAATCTCAAGATTGAAACTTACAATTCTGTGACAGTTTAGGAAAATTAGTTCATCTTTATATAAGAAGAATTTACTCAATGAATGGACCTAAGGAACATGAAAGGCATCCATATATTTGCCTTTCATAAGAACCAATGTTTCATAAAAAATGACATATTGATAGCATTCCTTAAGGTAGCAACCAAACAGTTATTTTCTTACACTTAATTAAAGTACACATTTTGACCATTTATTATTATTTCTGAACTAATATTGTCCTTACGGATTATTCATATATCCAGTCCTTAGAGTCTATATCAAACTAAATGCTGTAAAATGACCTTGAATTGACAGAAAGGATGACTGAGAACAAAATGACAAGATATAAAATAGAGGTTAACGACGACCATATAATTTTTATATGATAGCATTTTAGAGAAATAATTGCTTTATAATTAAAGAACGTTATGACACTGCAAAAATCAGGATTATTCAAAGATTCAGAGACATCTCAAGTACTTCAGATACCTTCACACCATATTCAAACTGTGTGAAAATTATCATTTCTATTAACCATTGAAAAACTACATAAACTTGCCATTTCTGAGTGTGACATTGGAGAATGTCATAGTTTCACTGCTTTATTGAGCTTAAGTATAACACAGGCCATTAAGCTTCTTTCAAAACCTTAGATTAGTCTTTAAGACTTTAAATTAGAAATAAATTATTATTGAGAGTATGCTAATCAAGCAGTAATGTCACAATCTCTTTTTAGTATTTAGAATATTCCTATTATCCTGCCTTGTGATATGCCTCAAGGCACCTATTATGGGAAAAAGAGATCAGATTTGAGCCCCCTTAATCAATATGTAACTACTTAAATAAAAAGATCAGTTCCATTAATTTCAATTGAAAGAACCTTTTTGCTCAGTGTCATCAAGATATCAAAATGAGTCCCTGAATTAAAGTATGAACCCCCTTTTCTATTGCAGATTCATTGTGAATGCTGATCAATTAAGAAATACTCTTAGATGATTGCTTGTGTCATCTCAACTTTACTGTTCTATTTGTTTTGCCTAATGCAGTCTATCATATAACATTATCACAAAACACGTGTTTGCATCAAAAGAAAATTATTATCTTTTCCTTCATCTCCCACGTATCGCACAGCAATTCAACATAGCAGGATATCCACCTAGAGCAATGTGATATAGCCGAGCATTTATATTTAAGGCTTAATTACATATTTCTAAACGTTTGTAATTAATACTGCTGAATACATTATGAAATGATAAATTGTTATTCAAAACCGAAAAAAAGAGAGCGTGCAATCCACTTATTCCACTTAAGCAATATTAAGTTTTCCACAGATTGCAATGCCCACCCAGACACCTCCTGTTTAAGATCTTTAACACCAGCTGCATTCTTGTCAGCAAGATAGAGATGCCATTTGATGTTGTCTCTGCAGGTATCCTGGGACAGATGCATGCCAGAAATCGTTTCATGCCATGCCAGAGCTTCTGCTAGAACTGAACTCATTTTCCAAGAAAAGCTATGGCCCTGACTGCATGAGGCACAGCTTTATCTGGATTGAACAAAAATGCATTTTGACTTTTCAACAACATAGATAGTTTGCTGTAGTGACATTTACTGGCAACAGCAGTGGCACTGAATCATTAGCAAAAGGAATAACCTTGACTTGCAACAGAGGGCTGGAAGCCAAGAGACACATGCTTTCTTCTGGGTTCTGAATAGTTTTAGCATGAGCATTGCAAATGAATTCTAATTCTTCTGTCCTCCTGACACTTCCATATTATTTTCTTAGTCTTTTGTGTTTCTCATCTCGTTAAGCAGGGATTGTACTGTGTCCCTTGTACAATGCAGCAGAGGGACAATTGCTACTGTTCAAAATGGGCTTTTTAGTCTTCAGATGAAAACATGGCCATGGCAGGGGGGCTGGAACTAGATGCTCTTTAAGGTCCCTTCCAACCCAAGCCATTCTACGATTCTATGGAAGGATGCGAAGGAGCATCACCCTGACGCTAAAATCAGTTTGTAACTGGATTTGTTAAAATACAGCACTTACAAGTATCTACTTGCTTAAAATGATTACTGGTAGTTATCTACACATTCTGTCACGTATTGCTGGCTACTGAACTAGATCCTACTTCCTCATTCAATTCAGACTGTTAGTGCTAGTGGATTTTCTTCCCTACTTTCCGATTCACTTGAGAAATACTGCATTAAAATCAATTTTTTAGAACAGCCCACAACGTGCAAACCCATTTTTACCTAAGACAATAACAGGTGTTGAAGGCAGCATGTGCAGTTCCCAAAGAAATAATGTCTTAAGATAATGAAGTATTTTATCAACCTTGGTCCCAGATGAAAGGTTCCTGATTGACAACATAGGGAAATGAAACATCTTTGTTTATTCACAGGGGAGATTGAACATGGAAATCAAATGCTTTTGCTGCCATTATCTGAATGAATGGATGTAGATGTAGGTGTGCTTCTGTAACAAGAAGGAGGGAGTGGGGAGCAGTGTTACAGTGCTGTCAGTCATTTATGTGACAATTTTTAACTAACACAGAGATATTTCATACTGTATAACATGGCATAAAAAGCAAAGTCAAATGTCTGTATTCAAAACACAGTGTCTTTCTTACTTAAGGGAATTTCAAATTTCTGGGAAGCAATAAAAGCGTGAAGGCAGACTGAACTTTTCTTCCACATATTCTTAAATGCGGTCATCAGCTTCTCTGTTAAGAGCTGAGTATGTTGGGACTGAGAAGGAGCAGAACAACTTCAGCAGGTACCATGCCCAGCTCATGGCAACCCATACCTTATAAGAGAAGAAAATATTAAAATGCCCCTCAGATTCAGCTCACACAGCTGCCCCATATCATGACAAGACAGCATACAGCCTGGAGCTTGGTGCTTCATCGGGCTGTTTTCCGCTTTTGTACCAAACAGATTCAAGTTTCTATCTTTGCACTTCTGCCCAGGTTAGGCATAGGCTAGGAAAAATATAAGGCAGAGCAGGAGCTGCAGTGAAATTGGGGCTTGCTGGCAGCAAGCAACCATACACACACGATGGTTGCAAGGTGCTGGGGCATGGGGTGATACAAAATACCCTCCCACCATCCTGCTGCACCAGGGAACAGAACAAACTGCGGTTAACATGGGGCTGAGGTTAACGGCACAGCTGTGGCCTAAGCCTCCATGCAACTGCATACTGAAGTGCTGTGGACAAATGCTTCTTTATTTCCCTCCCAAACTCTGCTTAGCAAAACAAGTAGCACTATCTTAAATGTCACTGCTGCACTCTGTAATCCTTTCTAGCAACCAGCAATTTCTCATTTATATTGCTCCTCCGTAACAACCTGCCTCACTGTTTGTGTTGTGGAAGTGTCCAAAGGCCTAACAGAAACTGAGGCCGCAGCGCGCTAGGCCAGGAAATAAAATGGAGGATGAGACTGGGAGTGAATGGAAGCAGGTGCCCACGCAGTGTTAGTCCAACAAAGGCCTAGAAACCATGTCTCTCACAAAGATAGCAATTATGCCTAAAAACAGACAAAGTATACAGAAAACAACTGCTATACAACATTAATATTTTTATGAAACCATGCCTTACTTAAGATGCTAGTAGGTGATTTTGATCCCGGACAAAATTACTTCAAGAATGACTCATGTAATGGAGTGACACTAGCATAAACGAGGTGGAAATTGGACACATATGAGCTTTTGGCAGTATGCTTTCAATACATTAAACAATTAAGTCCTAGTACATTCACGGAACCTAGGTATCGATGCTGGCAGTGTTGTACGCCTGCCTTCTGAGGAGCTTTTCCCCCCCCAAGTTGAAAATACCTGTTTCGTAGAGTGATATTAGCATGTCATACCATAGGATAAGTGATTTCAGGACAGATACCACCTTGGAAATGTAGACCACTTGTAATGAGGTAGGAGGTATACTTGTCCACATGTATAATATTCTATACTATACTGTGGAAGAACTTCACGGCAAACAGTAACTTGGCAGAGGGATTATTGGCCTGATTCAGACAACAAAACCAAAGATGAAGTTTTCACTGACTTCACAGGGCCCTGGTTCAAAGCTCTAATTTTGGTACTTTGGACCTAGCTGCACTTTCCATACCCTAAAGCACTCACATGGGCAGTATCAGATGGACACTCGATAGTGACCCATTTTGTTCTACAGTCAAACCTAAATATGTTCATATATTCACATTTATCTTGTTCAGCTGTATACCATTCTTATTTCTGAGTTCGCTACCACTTACCCATGTATATTACACAAAAAGAATAAGCATCAATTATGGTGTTGTGTTACTAATTGATTGCATATATTGTCATGGCCCATGAATTTCCATCACTAACTTGAACAGTTGAAAGACAAAATCAACATAATACTGTAAATTAAAAACAATTAAGAAAAATTGAAGTAATTGAAATTGTCATCTTATGGAATGTGTGGTATTTATTTTCTTAAGATTTCTTTGGAGTTATGAGAACTAAAACCTTTTTAAAAAATTAAAAATAAAAGGTAGAAGTAGTAATTATTTGGGAAACATCTGTTGTTAAGGAGAAAGGGAAGCACATTCAGCATTTAGTAAAGCATAAGGTTCATTAAATAACTACTGAGCTGTGACTTAGGAAGATCTCTTTGTATGGACAGACTTTCCACACCTTAATTTCATTAATTTCCTTGAATTAATTTCCTTAATTTCCTTAAATTCCATGTAGGTAGAAGAGCTTTCTTGAATGGGATGGATTTAAATACCTGCTTCTTCCTGATCTGATGCTTAAATGCACTTCCACTGTTTGCAACATCACAGGAATTTTAGGAACCAGTGTGTAAATGTGTGTACACCTAAGACACAAATAGGTGCCTAATGGAATTTTCAAAACCTTGTCCCTAAATGTCATGAAAATAATACGACTTACTAAATACACAACTAAAAAGTCCACTGATTCCCAATCTGCATCACTAAGCTTCTAAATAACTTTCTAAAATCCGTTTCTTCAAGATTTTTTTGTAACCCTTACAATTCCAGCCAGGGCAACTGAATTTGCTAAGGCGAATACAAACTTAGGTATACTTCTACGTGCATGGGCAGGTCTAACATGACAGCCTGGTCCTTAGAAGAGCATGGTAGCTTTTTGATCAGGAAAAAATACGTACAGTGACCCAAATGGTTATTTTGACCAAAGGGATTGGTGAATTGTTCTCTATTTTATTTTATAATTCTCTTGCCATTGTAGAACTGTATGTAGTGTAAGTAAATATGTGAATGGTGTCACTACCTTCCCCCTCTTTTTTTTTTTCTTTTGCAAAAGGAAAGCAAAAAGAGCATACTCTATTGTCTCAGTGTTTCCAAATCAAAATTGTCATCATCACAGTAAAAGCAACTCCTACACATTTGATCTTCAAGCTCAGGGCTTCCTGTGGGAGCCAAGCATTTGTTGAAAGAGAAGATAGTAAGACCACAACCCATCACTCCTTTCCAAGCACAGTTAGCTATGTGGAACATGACTCAACCAGTGGCAAATAACTTGTCACTGATGTCTTTTCGAAGTTGTGAAGTTATGGATTTCAGTGGTTAATAGTCATGGCAATAACATCAGAATTAACAAAATACTGCAATGCCAAATATGAAGCATCATCATTTAGAGTCTGTTCTTGTTTTTAACATTCATCTCCCTGTGGGGAGAGGAATATGGGAATTGTAAAGGGAAAGGGAAGAGAAGAAAGAAAAACAAGGCCTCCTTCGTATCTGCCATGAATAAGGAGACAGAACATTTCTTTCTTCTCCGGGAGCCAAGAATGTTAGAGGAGGACAAAGTAAGCACAACTGAACGTGTGCACAGTGATTTGTTGACAGTGTATAGTATTGTCTGCGTTATGAGAGTGTAATACCACACAGAGCTGATGAGTTGTGGCAATACCACAGAACTATCTTCATTTTAGAAGACATGAAGATATTAATAAAACAGCATAATAACAGAACAGCACATCTGTTCAGTTTCATTTCTATATGGCTTTTTCCTTCACTTAAGAAATCCGTCTTTTCAGAGTAGTTCTAACGGGTAACATAGGAGGAAAGTAACCCAGAAAAAGCTGTAAATCATTCAGGGAACCTGTCAGCTAACTCAGTGACAAAATTCTTATCTAGATTGTCCTATTAGTAATAACAATATATCTCATTTATACAGCTTTTCCTTTTCAGTCACAAATCATCCCACAGAAGAGAAACATCAACATCCCTATTTCAAATATAAGCACTCTCAGACAGAGAAAAATGAAGCATCTCATAGGGGTAACCTACTACCAGAGAAAAAAACGCAGAAAGAGCCTTGGTCTTCCCAGTCTCAGCCTGGGCCTCCAAAATGGCATACAAAAAATTTGCAATTAGGTTTCCCAGAGATGGGAATGAGAGAGCTCTCCAAAAGCCAGCCTCACACAAGGCAAGACAAGAAAAGCAAGAACTTAGCTGGGTGCATGATGGTATCTGGTTTTCAGTTACAAGCTACACCAGTGTCTTGACAATTTTCACTACAGATTTTTATCCATCTACATTAAGCAAACCTGAAACATACTGTACTGCATTTCCTTACTGTAATGCAACTCGAGCTTGATACATCATTGCTAGCTTTGCAAATACTAAGATTACTGAGGATCAATCAGCTAGGTTTCTCACAAGAGTGGGTGCTTGCTATAAAACACATTTTCAATTCGTTGTGTGAATATGCCCTTGCAACTTAACCACGTTGCCCAACAGCACCAGTTCTTCACTAGCTGTCCCAGTTGACTTGTTCAATATTTAGCACACAATATATTTGAAATGCTGGCAACCTGGTGTAAAATTCCCGAACAGTTCATTTTATGCCCATTTTATATGAACAGTGCTCTATAAATTACAGGACCAACTTCTTCGCTTTTATTTGTGTTAAAACCAAACAACTGCTTTTCAAAAACATGTTCATTTGTGCATGTTCAAAATCAAAATGCAAGAGAAGAGGCTAAAGAGTCAGGAGCAACAAATAGAGATAGCAGCAAAAGATCTTGAAAGCCTTAGCTCGCATTCTTTGGCTAGCTAAGAGTGTGGGCTAAGCATGTATTTTGACAGTGTCTCTGGGAAAATGAAGTTTCTCCTATCTTTCTGATGCACCACAGAGCAGCAGTACCGATGGTCATCTAGGGGCACCTCTGCTGGTAAGAATGGCAACTGCTGCACCACACTGGGAGGAAAGCAGTTGACAGAAAAAAGGAAAAGATGAGAAATCCGTGGAAACCACATTAGAATCAAAGTGGAACTCTGATTTCAGGGCTTGAACCAGTTAGGAACATTAAAAACACTTTAAGTTTTTCTTTGCTTTTTGTATGCAACTTTCAGTAAATATTTTAGACATGAAGCCAGTAGTAGGCATTGTTAAATCAGTGCAGTATTTTAAAAATATATTTATCTAAATGTTTATCTAAATTTATTTAAAATTTATCTAATTTATCTAAAAAATTTTATCTAAAATCAAAAGAAATTTGGAAAGCACCTAATCTAGACCTGATGATATGTAACAACAATTTAAAGGACATCATGAGCTAGCTAATAGGCAACATAATTACTTCTCAGGCTTCTATCTCCTAGAAGTTAAGATTTGTTGCAGTTTTTAGGGGTTTTGTTTTGTTTGAATGGGATTTCTGTCACTTCCCTTCTGCCCCCTTTTCATTTGCGGACTGTCTATTAGAATGCCAAATAGAGCAAAAAATCTTGTGGCAAACAAGCTTTCTGCACTTAGTCACACTGAGTATGGCTTGGAAAGGATGCATCAGCCTAGGAACAAAAGAATAACAAAGAACTGAATTATATTTGGAAACGGCACACATCCTGGGATGGTTGCAGAATAGCCATGGTTGGACATGCTTTCACTTGAAATATTTAAGTTAGGTTTGGTTATGGGCTATGAAAGAAAGTTTTATGCTGGCTCTTCAGTTCTTTGGTATGTACATAAGCTCCCTTTGCCCCGTTATTTTCATAGCAGTATCTAAATATTTTATGAACTAATGGTGTCTGAACTGTGTTTCTCTGACCCACTGACTGACTCTCATTTGTCTCTTTGAAATTCTATCACATGTGCTATGAGAAATTCATCATCTTTGTCTCTCAAACAAACAAGAAACAACTGTAGTTCTGTTTGTTGCCAACGCTACAGGTCAACTTGAAGGACAATAAATTTTCATTTAATATCAAGAAGTTGCATGAATTGAATTCATTCTTCATATACCTTGTTAGCCACTCCCAAAGATAATTAATAGTAAAGGAATAAGGGAAGAATATCTTCTCTTTCAGTATGGATTAATGTAAATCCTGATTTCCACCAGAAAAAAAAAAAGGCTGTATATGTCCACATATCTTATTGCACGCCCGGAATTACAGGTGATGCAGGCAGCTCTGAGGCTATACCAGGCTAAAATTCAGTGCTTCATAAAGTGCACGAGTTTTTGTAGTATGATGAAAAAATAAAAGAATATCTAATGCAGGGCATTTTATACACTCTATCAAAGTACCTCAGTCCAACATAGGTCTCCCTTAACTACCCTTTCTACAATATTTCAAACTTTTCAGGTTCAGAAAAAAAAAGTATTTTTTCCTCCATTTTTTCCCCATCTGTCTTCATTTTTATTCCCATGAGATGAAGAAAAAAACCTATGCTCAAAATTACAGTCAATTGCAATTCTAGAATCTAAGCTAGTATGATTGGTTTGACAAGGAAATATCTGCTTTTCTTCTGAGATTACCTGCATCCCCTGTACAAGATCTTAAATAGCTGTTCAAACTGTTTTGCAGTTCAACTCAAAATGAAGACTTTAGCTTCACTACAATTTAAAGTACTTTCTTTTTATTTCGTTTGCTCCAGAAAATCTCTCATCAGTATTCCTGCTGAGCATATGCATACCCTTTGCATCAGCTACTTTTAGGGATGTTGGAATCAAAGCCTTGCTGGGTCCCTGGGGTTCCCCGTGTCCAAATTATGGGCTTCAGAGATTCACCTACAAGAAGTTCTGGTAATTGCCTTCTGCTCTGGCTTATGTTTTTGCTTTGTCGTTGTTTGTTTTTC